>VWZE01016964.1:47582-64589 GCA_013396675.1 Eubucco bourcierii
GACTGTGCCACACAGCTTGGTGCCAGCTGCACACTTGCTGAAGCTGCACTGATTGCTCTGTCCATGGCACTGACAAAGATGTCAAACAGCACTGGTGCCAGCACTGACCCCTGAGGGTGCCACTTGGCACTGGTCTGCAGGTGGGCATTGTGCCCTTGATCACCACTCTGTGTGCCACCATCCAGCCAGTTCCCTAAATCTTAGTGTGGTCTTGGAAAAGCATCCCTGTGTCAGATGTGCTTTGGTGAACATTAGCTCCTGTTCAAAGGCCAAAAAAACTGAGACAAAAGGAAGAGTCACAGAATCACAGAATGGGCTGGGTTGGAAGGGACCTCCCAGGGTCATCCAGTCCAGCCCCACCTCTGCAATAAGCAGGGGCATCCTCCACCTGATCACTTTGCCACTGACACTGTCATAGAATCATAGATTGTTAGGGGTTGGAAGTGAGCTCTAGAGGTCAGCCAGGGATGCCTGGCAACTAGGCCAACATCTTGAGAGCCCCACACAAGAGCCTAGCAGTGATGAAAAGCTGCTAGCAACAAGTGTCATAGAATCATAGAGTGGCTTAAGTTGGAAGGGACCTAAAGGATTGTCCCGTTCCAATGCTCCTGCCATGGGCAGGGACACTTCCCATCAGCCCAGGGTGATCAAAGCCTCATCCAGCCTGGCCTTGAACACCTCCAGGGAGACAGCAACCACTACCACTCTGGGCTACCTGTTACAGACTCTCAGCACCCTCTTCAGTGCAGTCTGCTTTGCTTTTAGCAGAGGTAGCCTCCAGCCTGGTCCCACTGCCAGAGAGACCATTGTGTGAGCACTGTGGAATCTGGTGGGTGCTGAGGAAAGACTTGAGACCAAGGGCTGGGTGGGCCAGGGCAGTGCCATCAATGTGTCTGCACTGTGTGATGCTGCTGCACTTTCCTGCTCCCTTGCCACCCTTGAGTATGCAAAGGGTAGGTTGTGAGTGCTGCAGCCTGCAATGACCTGGGGAACAGATTAGTGCCCAGGGAGGCTGTGGCTGCTCCCTCTCTGCAGGTGTCCAAGGCCAAGCTGGATGAGGCTTTGAGCAACCTGATCTAGTGGGAGGAGTCCCTGCTCATGGCAGGGGGTTTGGAACTGGATGATCTTGGAGCAGGTCCAGAGGAGGCCACCAAGATGCTGAGAGAGCTGCAGCAGCTCTGCTGTGAGGACAGGCTGAGAGAGTTGGGGCTCTGCAGCCTGGAGAAGGCTGCCAGGAGAGCTTGGAGTAGCCTTCCAGGATCTGAAGTGGGCTCCAGGAAGGCTGGGGAGGGACTATTGACAAGGTCTGGGAATGTCAGGACAAGGGGAATGGGTTTGAAGTGGCAGAGGGGAGATTTAGACTGGATGTTAGGAGGAAGTTGTTTGCAGTGAGGGTGGTGAGACTCTGGCACAGGTTGCCCAGGGAGGTTGTGGCTGCTCCCTCCCTGGAGGTGTTCAAGGGCAGGTTGGAGGAGGCCTTGTGTGCCCTGTGCTAGTGGGAGGTGTCCCTGCCTATGGCAGGGGGTTGGAACTGGATGATCCTTGAGGCCCCTTCCAACTCTACCATTCTATGATTCTGTGATTCTATCCTGAAGGTCCCTTCTGACCCAACCCATTCTGTGGATCTCTGAGACAGCACTGGGAAAGATGCTCTGAGGGCATTGGCATCTCTTGCTAAACATTTGTTGAGAGGTCTGGAGAACAGCTCTTGTGAGGAGCAGCTGAATTTTGAGGCCACTCAAAATTCAGAAAGGCATTGAGGGGCTGGAGAGGGTCCAAAGAAGGGCAAGGAAGGTGTGGAAGGGTCTGGAGCAGAGGGCTGAAGAGGAGCAGCTGAGGGAGCTGGGGGTGGTTAGTGTGGAGCAGAGGAGGCTGAGGGCAGAGCTCATTGCTCTCTGCAGCTCCCTGAGAGGAGGCTGCAGCCAGCTAGGGGTTGGGCTCTGCTCCCTAGGAACAAGTGATAGGATGGCCTGAAATGGCCTCAGGTTGCCCCAGAGAAGGTTTAGGTTGGAGAGCAGAAGAAACTTCTTGGCTGAAAGGGTTCTCAGAGCCTGGCAGAGGCTGCCCAGGGAGGTGCTTGAATATCCATGGCTGGAGGTGTCTGAAAGAGGCAGAGCTGTGGTGCTGAGGGCCTTTGGCTTAGCCCCAGCCTTGGCAGAGGTAGAGAATGGTTGGGCTGGATGATCTCAAAGGGCTTTTCCAGCCCAATCCATTCCATGATCCTAACTCCATGCTCTGCTCTTTAGATGGCTGCAGGATGAAACAGCACATTGGGGAGTGTTTATTACAGCCTGCCTTGGCTTCTTTCCAGACCCCAAAACTTTTGGAATTGGCTTCCTCTCATATCTGCTCAGTCATCTGTTTGCCTTCTCCTTTTAATATTTGCAGAGAGCTGAGGAGTTTGTTATTTTCTGTGGAAGGAAATGAAAGTCCTTGCTCAGCCAGGGCAGCTTTCATTAGGCTTTGGTCTGCAGCATGTCTGTAGCACCGGGAGGGTCTGACACTGGGCTCTAATTGAGTTTTGCATCCTGGCTGAGCAGAGTTCATCTCAAACCCTTAACAATCTAAGGGAAAACAACAAATTTGTGCAGATGCTCTTCATAAAACAAGGGGCAGATGAAATGTGGAGCTGTCAGAGGATTGCTCTTAACAGATGCATCTGCAGCACCATAATTACGTCTCTTGAGCCCAGTAAGTTAATCAGGCTCTTTTGTTTGTGTCTGCAGTGCAAACAATTAAAAGCTCATCTCCTGGTGGGTTTTTTTTAGGTAAACTTAAGAGATCCTCTGATTTTGAAGGGTAATTAGATGGTTTTTGAAGGTGGATCACAAGCCAAAGTGTTGCTGTTGACCAGCTAGCTGCCTGTAATGTGATTTACCTGTAGCTAGGCTGTCATTTCTATTCCGTTGCCTTGGGCTGTTAGTTTTCCTTTAGCTAAACAGTTCCAACTCCTTTTGTCTCTCTAAATTACTTTCAGAAAGCTTAATTTCTTTTTTTGCCTGAGCCTAAACCCTGCCATTATTTGCATTTGCTTCCAATTTGCTTTCACTTCATTTCCTACAACGTGAGGAAAAGTTGTGTCATGCGGTTGAGGAAACAACCTCTGGCTCCTACCTTGAGTGCAGTCTGTGAGTGCCTGTGCTGGGAGCCTGATCCCTAGAGCACAGTCAGACCCTTGTGCAGTGTGTAAGTGCTGGTGTGTAGAGAGGACCCCACTGACACAAGCAGTGGACTTCAGAACACAGCTCGTGATGGTGGCTCCTAATTTCTAGAGGCCCACCTGAAATTCCCATGGGGGCTTCCTCTGTGGGATTGCCAGCAGAGGTTTTCCTCAGTCTGATTTGACAAGTCACAGTATCACAGTATCACAGTATCGCAAGGGTTGGAAGAGACCTCAGATATCATCAAGTCCAACCCATCACCACAGCCCTCCAGACCAGACCATGGCACTAAGTGCCATGTCCAAACCTGCCTTGAACGCCTCCAGGGACGGTGACTCCACCACCTCCCTGGGCAGCCCATTCCAGTGACAAATCACTCTCTCAGTGAAGAACTTCCTCCTCACCTCCAGCCTAAACTTGCCCTGGCGTAGCCTGAGACTGTGTCCTCTTGTTCTGTCACTGGTTGCCTGAGAGAAGAAGGTAACCTCCTCCTGGCCACAACCACCCTTCAGGTAGTTGTAGACAGCAAGAAGGTCCCCCCTGAGCCTCCATTAGTATGGCTCAGTGTCAGGCTGTGCTTTCCCAGGGGGGTAAATCCCACCTCTCCATGCTGAACTTACTTGTGCAGGGTGAAGGGTGGCAGGCCTGGAGCGACACAGGGAGCAGCGCTTCATGGGCCAGAGCAACAGAGCCTGTGTCCTACTGAGCAATGCAGCTACCAGGGCACTCCACACTGAGGGGCCACTCCTTGGCTGCTGCCTTCAGTTCTGGGGCCCTCACTCCAAGTAGGACATTGAGGGGCTGGAGCAGGACCAGAGAAAGGCAAGGAAGCTGGGGAAGGGTCTGGAGAACAGGGCTGGGGAGGAGCAGCTGAAGGAGCTGGCAGTGGTTAGAGGAGAATAACAGCATCACAGAATGTCAGGGGCTGGAAGGGACCTCCACAGCTCATCCAGTCCAACCCCTGCCAGAGCAGGGTCACCTGCAGCAGATCACACAGGGACACATCCAGGTGGGTTTGAATATCTCCAGAGAGGGAGACTCCACAACCCCCCTGGGCAGCCTGCTCCAGAGTTCTGTCACCCTCACAGGGAAAAAATTCCTCCTCCTGTTTCCATGGAACTTCCTCTGCCTCAGCTGGCACCAGTGCCCCTTGTGCTGTCAGTGGGCATCACCCAGCAGAGCTGGCTGCAGCCTCCTGGCACTCACCTGCACATCTTTAGCACCATTGCTGAGGTCACCTCTCAGTCTCCTCCTCTCCCAGCTCCCAGCCCCAGCTCCCTCAGGCTCTGCTCCTACCAGAGCTGTTCCATTCCCTTCATCACCTTTGTGGCTCTGCTCTGGACTCTCTCCAGCAGTTCTGTGGCCCTCTTGAACTGGGGGGCCCAGAACTGGACACAGTACTCCAGATGTGGCCTCAGCAGGGCAGAGCAGAGGGGCAGGAGAACCTCCCCAGCCCTGCTGGCCACACTTTCCTTGCTGCCCCCTGTTGGCCACCGGGGCGCATTGCTGCCCCCTGCAGGACTTGCTGTGCACCAGCACTCCGAGGGCTGCTGCGCATGGTTAGGCTTTGAAAGGAGGCAGCATGGGCTGATGCCCTCCTTTCTGCCAAGCCCCTCTGCAAGGCAGCAAACAGCTTCTGTCTTTCTTCCTGCTTTGCACAGTCCCTGCTCCTCCAGACCAGGCCACTGCTTTGTTGCTGTCGGTCTGACCTGGCTCTCTCTGCAGTGTCCTTGCTCTGTACATCAGGAGCAGTTTGAAAAAAAAAACTTTTCCTGTGCCTCCTTTTCTGCACTGCTTGACAGGAGGATGACTCAGCCTTTCATAGGTGAGCTGGAGGCTCAAAGACAAAGAGAAAGAGGGAAAAAAATCCCAGCAGGGTCTTTGAAACTCTCTAGTGCATGGCAGTGCTGATGTCGTGGGGGAGCAGAGCCTGTGTTAACCTTGCATGGCTTCTTCAGGATGGCTTCACTTTGTTTGCTTTTTGTGTTCTGCTTGGACTTAGATTACAGAATCACAGAATGGCAGGGGTTGGAAAGGACCTCCAGAGATCAACCAGCCCAACCCCCCCTGCCAGAGCAAGAGCACCCCGGGCAGGTCACACAGGAACACATCCAGGTGGGGCTGGAAAGGCTCCAGAGAAGGAGACTCCACAACCTCTCTGGGCAGCCTGCTCCAGGCCTCCAGCACCCTCACACCAAAGAATTTTCTCCTCATCTTGAGGTGCAACCTCCTGGGTTCCAGCTTGGACCTGTTGTGCCTTGTGCTGTCACTGGGCACCACCAAACAGAGCCTGGCACCTTCATCCTGACCCCCACCCCTCATCTATTGACAGACATTGCTCAGATCCCCTCTCAGCCTTCTCCTCTCCAGACTGAACACCCCCAGGGCTCTCAGCCTCTCTTCACAGCAGAGACGTTCCAGCCCCCAGTCATTCTCTTAACCTTCCATTGGACTCTCTCCAGCAGGTCCATGTCTCTCTTGAACTGGGGAGCCCAGAGCTGGACACAGCATTCCAGGTGTGGTGTGAGCAGGACAGAGCATTGGGGCGGGAGAGCCTCCCTGGCCCTGCTGGCCACGCGTTCCTTGCTGCCCCCTGTTGGCCACAAGGGCGCATGGCTGCGCACCAGCACTCCGAGGGCTTTCTCCGTGGGGCTGCTTTCCAGCAGGACAATCCTAGTGGGAATTGCTGCTCTTACCACTTTCTGCCTCCGACTCTGTTTGAATCCCTTCCTCTCTGAATTCTTTGAAGTGCCTGCTGTGGCAGCCTGGCCTTTCCTTGTTTTATTAGAAGGAGTGAGTGGCAGTTGCTGGGGGAGGGAGCACTGAGGGTACAGCTGAGGCTCTGTGTGGACAGACAGACATTTGTTTGCTTTTCATTCTCGGTGACCTTTATTTTCTTCTGATTCAATTGCTCCCTCCAGGGTGCCAGCCTGTTTTGTGCCCTTAATGCCTGAGCCATTTGCCAGCCAGAGGAAGCATCAGATCTATCCCCTGTTGTCTTCAGAGTCAGGATGAACCTGCAGCACTGAGTGGGAGCAAGAGGAAGTGGAAGGTGTATCTGGAAAGTAGAGTTGAGGAAATGAAGTGCTTCGGTGCTGAGATCAAAGAGGTTTTAAACTTTAGTGCTAGGGATCCTGAAATGTCCACTTTATCTTCTGATGGTTCTTCTGTTCCTGACTTAATTAATGAGAGGCGCACTTAGCCACTGGATTTGTAAGCTGTCAGGTTCAAGGCCAAGCCATTCCTGGTATGACCATTTTCTGGTGTGCTCTTAGATCTGCTGCTGCACCTTCTTTAAAAGGTACGAATGTCTGTGCCCCTCAGGACAGGCCTGAGGCTTTGCTCTGGTTTAGAGGAAAGTGAAAGAGAAGAACCACATCTCAGAAGGGCTCAGGTTGGGAGGGACCTCAGAGCTCATCTACTCCAACCCCTCTGCTGTGGGCACCTCTCAACTAGAATTCCCTGCTCAAGGCCTCATCCAACCTGGCCTTGAACACTTCCAGGGAGGGGATAGCCACAACCTCTCTGGGCAGCCTGTTCCAGGGCCTCACCACCCTCATCCTGAAGAACCTCACACTGCAGAACTTCTCCCTCAGCTCCAGTTTCACCTTGCTCTGCCTCAGCTCCAAACCATTCCCCCTTGGCCTGGCTCAGACCCCCTCAGCAAAAGTCTCTCTGCAGCCTTCCTGCAGGATCCCTTCAGGCACTGGAAGGCAGCTCTGAGGTCCCCCTGGAGCCTTCCCTTCTCCAGGTTCCCTCAGCCTGTGCTCACAGCAGAGCTGCTCCAGCCCTGCCAGCATCTTTGTGGCCTCCTCTGGCCTCACTCCACAGCTCTGTGTCCTCCTGCTGCTGGGGACAGCAGAGCTGGAGGCAGGGTTGGAGGTGAGGTCTGAGCAGAGCAGAGCCAAGGGGCACAATGCCCTCTCTTGCCCTGCTGCCCACACTGCTCTGGCTGTAGCCAGCACACAGCTGCCTGCTGGGCTGCAGGAGGGCACTGCTGGCTCCTGGGGAGCTGCTCAGCACCCAGCACCCCCAAGGCTCTTTCTTTAGGGCTGCTCTCAGCCCACTCTGCACCCAGCCTGGCTCTGTGCCAGCCTATGAGCTCTCCTATAAGGACAGGCTGAGAGAGTTGGGGCTCTCTCTCTGGAAGGCTTCGAGGGGACCTGATAGTAGCCTTCCAGTATCTGAAGGGGGCCTACAGGAAGGCTGGAGAAGGATTATTGACAAGGTCTGGGAATGACAGGACAAGGGGAATGGGTTTGAAGTGGCAGAGGGGAGACTGAAAGTGGATGTTAGGAGGAAGTTGTTTGCAGTGAGAGTGGTGAGACACTGGCACAGGTTGCCCAGGGAGGTTGTGGCTGCTCCCTCCCTGGAGGTGTTCAAGGCCAGGTTGGAGGAGGCCTTGAGTGAGCCATGGAGCCCAAGCTGTTTGAGTTAGGTTTTCTTTAGGCCATCTAAAAGAAGATTCTTAAGCAGGCCAGAAATTTTGGAGGTTAGAATAATTAAAAGAAAACCACCCAAATCTATAGAACCATAGAATGGTTTTGGTTGGGAAAGACAGACTGGAGACAAGGAAGAAAATCTTCAGAGTGAGGGTGAGGAGACACTGGCACAGATTGCCCAGGGAGGCTATGGATGTCCCCTCCCTGGGGGTGTTCAAGACCAGGCTGGATGAGGCCTTGAGCACCCTGAGCTAGTGGGAGGTGTCCCTGCCCATGGCAGGGGGTTGGAACTGGATGATCTTGAAGGTCCCTTCCAACCCAGCCCATTCTGTGATTCTGTGGCTCACCCAGCCCAGCCAGTCCCTAACTCTGCCAAGGCTGGGGCTAAGCCATGACCCTCAGCACCGCAGCTCTGCCTCTTTCAAACACTTCTAGGGGTGGGCATTCAAGCACCTCCCTGGGATGGACTGCAGCTGCCTGTTGCTCCAGTCCAGTGAGCTTTGTACTCAGTGCATGCTCTCAAGTAAAGCTGCCACAGAGGCAGCTGGCTCAAATGTTTACTCAGTGTGCTTTAAATGTGGCAAGCCCAAGTGCCCCAGGCTGGCACTGAACACACAGCTCCCAGGATTAAACTGCAGTGTCCTGCTGGCTTTGGGTTGTGTTCTGTTCAAATGACAGCTTCTGTCTCTCTGTTGACAGCACAGAGAATCTATGGAATCTAGAATCTGGTTCTATAGAATCACAGAACAGTTTGGGCTGGAAAAGCCCTCTAAGATCATCCAGTCCAACACCACCTTGGCCATTCAGTCCTGTCTCCAAGTGCCATGGCCACAGGTTTCTTGAATGCCTCCAGGGCTGGGGACTCCACCAGCTCCCTGGGCAGCCTGTGCCAATCCCTGACCACTCTTGCAGCAAACAATTTTTTCCTCATCTCCTACTTAAACCTCCCCTGGGGCAACTTGAGGCCATTTCCTCTCCTTCTGTCACTTGTTTCTAGGGAGAAGGGCCTGACCCTCACTGCAGCCTCCTCTCAGGGAGCTGTAGAGAGCAATGAGGTCTCCCCCCAGCCTCCTTTTCTCCACACAAAGCAACTCCAGGTTCCTCAGCTGCTCCTCACCAGCCCTGTTCCCCAGACTCTTCTCTGGACCTGCTGCTGCACCTCAATGTCCTTCCCGTGGTGAGGGACATCTGAGTCTCTGATCTCTTCAGTGAGAGGATTTGTCATGAGCCATGCTGAGCTGCTGGGTGCAGATGGGGATCTTGCTTCCAGCCTGCTGTTGGGAGTCAGCTTTGTCATTTTTCACCAATATCTCATGCACAATTTCCCTCTGTTAATGCAGAAAATAGCCCCAAGTCACTTCTTCACTACCAGGGGGATGGGAAGAGGCTCCAGGGAGACCTCAGAGCAGCCTTGCAGTACCTGAGGGGGCTTCAGGAGAGCTGGGTGTTATGGAGCACAACACTGAGGAGGGGGTTTGGACAAGGGCTGGGAGTGACAGGATGAGGGACAATGGCTTTGAGCTGGGAGAGGAGAGGTTGAGAGTGGAGATGAGGAAGAAATTGTTGAGAGTGAGGGTGGTTCTGTCATCCACAACCTCCCTGGGCAACCTGTGCCAGTGTCTCACCACCCTCACTGCAAACAACTTCCTCCTAACATCCACTTTCAATCTCCCCTCTGACACTTCAAACCCATTCCCCTTGCCCTGGCATTGCAAGCCCTTGTCAATAGTCCCTCCCCAGCCTTCCTGGAGCCCGTTCCAGGAGACCTTGGAGTAGCCTTCCAGGATCTGATACTGTGTGATATTGTGAGTTTTCAACCTCCATGTTTTTTAGAGTGTTTTTTCCTCCCCACAGCAGCTGTTTTACAGCCTGTGGTACTGAGACTGCAATTCCACATCAGGATTATGAATACTGGGGCCAGTATTGGGCCCCCTCACTCCAGGAAGGACACTGAGGGGCTGCAGCAGGTCCAGAGAAGGACAAGGAAGGTATCACAGTATCACAGTCTCACAGTATCAGCAAGGTTGGAAGAGACCTCAAAGCTCATCCAGTCCAAGCCATTCCCACAGCCCTCCAGACCAGACCATGGCACCAAGTGCCACGTCCAAACCTGCCTTGAACACCTCCAGGGACGCTGACTCCACCACCTCCCTGGGCAGCCCATTCCAGCAGTCAGTGACTCTCTCAGGCAACAACTTTCTCCTCACCTCCAGCCTAAACTTCCCCTGGCACAGCTTGAGACTGTGTCCTCTTGTTCTGCTGCTGCTTGCCTGAGAGAAGAAAGCAACCTCCTCCTGGCTACAACCACCCTTCAGGTAGCTGGAGACAGCAAGAAGGTCTCCCCTGAGCCTCCTCTTCTCCAGGCTAACCAATCCCAGCTCCCTCAGCCTCTCTCCATAGGGCTGTGCTGAAGGCCTCTCCCCAGCCTCGTTGCCCTTCTCTGGACACACTCAAGCACCTCAATGTCCTTCTTCAATGGAGGGGCCCAGAACTGGACACAGGACTCAAGGTGTGGCCTAAGCAGTGCAGAGTCCAGGGGGAGAATGACCTTAGAGCTGCATTGCAGTATCTGAAAAGGACCTCCAGGCAGGTTGGGGAGGGACTGTTCAGAAGGGCCTGTGGGGATAGGCCAAGGGCAATGGTTTGAAAGTGAAGCAGGGCGGAGTTAGGTTGGAAGCTGTGCAGAAGGAGAGTGGTGAGACACTGGCACAGGCTGCCCAGGGCTGTGCTTGAGGCCCTGTGCCTGCAGACATCCAAGGTGAACCTTGCTGTGTCCCTGTTCAGCCTGCTCCAGCTGAAGGTGTCCCTGCTGAGTGCAAGGGGGTGGCCAAGATGCCCTTGCAGGGTCCCCTCCAGGCGCATGCAGTCTGTGAAGCTGTGAGCTCCAAGAGCCGTTGTCAGCACAGCCCTGAGGGCTGGTAGGAATGCTGCTGCTGCTGCCCATACCTGCTGCCCAGCACTGTGCAGCCTGGTTGCTTAGGAACAGGTTGGTGCTTTCAGCAGATAAGGAGGCCTCATTTGGAGTTGCTGCTGTAGCTGAGCTGCTCTGGGCTTTCTCAGGTGCAGTGTGTTCAAGGAGGGCTTCCTCTGAATGAGTTCATGTAGCAGTTTTCCAGCTGCCTTACAATTCTGGCACAGCAGGCAGCAGCTGGGGACCCTGGGAGCAGGGCAGAGCTGCAGACCAAGTGTGGCATTTGGGAAGTGTCTAGGGAGGATGTGCTGTGCTTGCCTACCACATTTCAAAAGCCCTTTACCATTTGCCAGGCTTCTTATTTTGCTTGAATTTGAAATTCCTAAGGGAGTCGAGGCAGAAAGGGCAGGGTTTGTGCTTTCCTGGTTACGCTCAAATTCAACTCCCAACTTCTCACAGCACAGATGTGCAGCAGGTAGAAGAAAAGGGCAGGGAGCCTGTCTCAGTACTTTATCCACTGCTGTTCATAAGTTGGTAGAATGGCTCAGGTTGGAAGTGACCTCAAAGATCACCCAGTTCCAACCCCCTAGGGACACCTCCCACCAGCCCAGGTTGCTCCAACCTGGCCTTGAACACCTTCAGGGAGGGGGCAGCCACAGCCTCCCTGGGCAACCTGTTCCAGTATCTCCCACCCTCACTCTCAACAATTTCTTCCTCATCTCCAGTTTCAGTCTCCCCACTCTCAGTTCAAAGTCCTTGTTCCTCAGCTTGGCATTTCCAGCCCTTGTCCACAGTCCATTCCCAGCTCTCCTGGAGCCCCTTCAGGTACTGGAGGGCTGCTCTGAGGTGTCCCTGGATCCTTCTCTTCTCCAGGCTGAACAGCCCCAACTCTCCCAGCCTGTGCCCTTAGCAGAGGTTCTCCAGCCCGCTGAGCATCTTCATGGCCTCCTCTGCACCCTCTCCAGCAGCTCCAGGTCCCTCTTGTGCTGGAGGCACCAGAACTGAAGGCAGTGCTCCAGGTGAAGTCCCAACAGAGCTGAGCAGAGCAGAGGGGCAGAATCACCTCCCTCATCCTGATTCCTCCATCAGTGCTGCTGTGGCTGTGAGGATGATTTGTGTGTGTGTCCAGGCTCATGTGGTGCTGTTAAAAACCAGCAGCTCACTTTTCTCAGTCTCAGAGTTTGCTTGGACCTTGCTTGCTCCGTGATGATCTTTAAAGTCCCTCCCAACCCAAACTGTTCCATGGATCTGTGACTTAGCAGCTGCTGCATCCAGCTAAGGCCCTGCAAGGGACAGTGACAGAGATGCCAGCACCACCAGCTGTGGGAGGCAGCAGCAGCTGCAGGGATTGCTGCCCTCCTGCACTGGGGCACCCGAGAAAGCCAGCAGGAGCTCTGCTGTGTGAAGGATGCCTCCTTTTCCACTCTGCATGTGCCTGAACCCAGCTGCACAGAGGCAGGCTCAGCCCATGCCATGAGCAGGTTTGGTAGCAGTGCAGATAACAGAGCTGCAGAGCTGGAACGTCCCTGCAAAGGGCCTGAAGCCAAGGCAGGATTTGGTTGTGTGCTTTGGGCGGTAGGGTTGTGTGCTTGGAACCAAATGGGGGCTTTAAATTTTCATCACTAGGTTCAGAAAGACAAAGAACATCCTTGTAACAGCCCCCAGGTCTTCTCCTAATGAGCTGCAGATGCTGAACTTCAATTAGCAGGGAGTGGAGGTGCAGATGACACCACAGACTAGAGATGATCTATCATGTGCTGGTGGAAACAAGAGATGAGTAATGACCTGCTGCAGCTGGGGGCTGCTTCCCTTGGGCTTTCTCCCCTTTGATACACACTTGGTAGCATAAATGAGTGAGAATCAGAGAGCCATACAATTGTTTTGGCTGGAAATGCCTTCCAAGATCATCCAGTCCAACCATCAAACTGAGGTCACCATGGCCACTAACCCCTGTCCCCAGCTGCCATGGCCACACAGTTCTGGAACACCTCCAGGCATGGGGACTCCACCACCTCCCTGGGCAGCCTCTGCCAATCCCTGACCACTCTGGCAGCATAGAAATTGTACCTTACCTCCAACATGAACCTCCCCTGGGCCAACCTGAGGCCATTTCCCCTCCTGTCACTTGTTCCCAGGGAGCAGAGCCCAACCCCCAGCTGGCTGCAGCCTCCTCTCAGGGAGCTGCAGAGAGCAATGAGCTCTGCCCTCAGCCTCCTCTGCTCCACACTAACCACCCCCAGCTCCCTCAGGTGCTCCTCCCCAGCCCTCTGCTCCAGACCCTTCCACACCTTCCTTGCCCTTCTTTGGACCCTCTCCAGCCCCTCCATGTCCTTCTTGGAGTGAGGGCCCCAAACCTGAACTCAGCACTCCAGCTGTGGCCTCCCCAGTGCTGAGCCCAGGCTGGCACCAAGGCTGAGAGACTGTTGATGCAACATGGACCTGTTCTCTTGACAAGCTCTGATCTGCTTCTCTTGGCATCCATGGGTGTTAAAACAAGGCCACTGAGATCTTCTTTGTTCTGCTGGAGATGACACATTGCAGGAGGAGGAGAATTCTATTTAAAGTCGCAGAATTGAAGATGAAACTGAAAAGAAAGCTCAAAGCAGAGGCAGGAGAGAGGCAAGCAGAATGTGGCTGCACACAGGTCTCATCTGATTGATCTCTGAGCACTCACGGCGAGGAAGGTGGCTCTTGGTGTGCTGGGAGGGGAAGGGCAGCCTCTGCCAGAGGTGGTCTGTCCCCACAGGGAGGGCCTGCACCCTGCTGCCTGCCTGCCAGCCTCAGAACAGCCCAAGATGGCTCCTGGCTCCCCGTTCCACATGCCCTGCCTATGGAAGTGGTGGATGAGGCTGTGCGACCTCTGCCAGCCCTTCAGAGAGCTCTTGCTGATGACTCAGGTGCTTGGCATACAGGCTGGCACAGTGGGCTTGGAGATGAGACTGCAGTGAGAGGCAGTCCCTGGGCACCAGAGCCCAACTGAAGGTCTCTTTCTGGAGGCTCTTCCAACTAGAAGCTGTGTGTGGTTTGCTAAGTGTCTCTGTGCTGGTGCTGTCTTCATTATGGGCATGCAGAGAGTCCCCCTGGGTGGCATTTCAGCAGGAGAGAACCACAGCCCTGGCTGTTCTCCAGAGATGTGGGGCAGCAAGGAAGGAGGGAGAGTCTGTCCGTCACCCAGTCACCAGTGGCATCCCCCAGGGCTCAGTGCTGAGGCCTGTCCCCTTTAACATCCTTATCAATGATCTGGGCCAGGGCATTGAGGCACTCTAAGTAAATTTGCAGGTGGCACCAAGCTAGGTGGCTGTGCCCATCCCACATGGGCCAAAGCTCACTGGGTGAAGTGCACAAGGCCAAGGGCCAGGGTCACAACAACCCCATGGGGAGCTCCAGACCTGGGGATGTGTGGTTGGGAAGCTGAGACTCAGAGAGGGAGCTGGGGGTGTTGGTTGGCAGGCAGTGAGCATGAGGCAGCAGTGCCCAGGTGGGCAAGAAAGCCAATGGCAGCCTGGGCAGGGTCAGCAGCAGGGTGGGCAGCAGGGCCAGGAGGTGCCCATCCCCCTGTGCTCAGCACTGGGCAGGCCACAGCTCGAGTGCTGTGTTCAGCTCTGGGCCCCTGACTGCAGGAAGGACACTGAGGGGCTGCAGCCTGTGCAGAGCAGGGCAGCCAGGATGGAGAAGGGCCTGGAGCAGCTGGGGCTGAGGAGGGGCTGAGGGAGCTGGGGGTGTGCAGGCTGCAGCAGAGGAGCCTGAGGGCAGAGCTCATTGCTCTCTGCAGCTGCCTGCAGGGAGGTGGCAGGGAGGAGGGGGCAGCCTCTGCTCCTTGGTGCCAAGGGACAGCAGCAGAGGAAATGGTTCCAAGCTGCCCCAGGGGAGGCTCAGGCTGGATGCTAGGAAATATTTCTGCCCTGGAAGGGTTCCCAAACCTTGCAATGGTCTGCCCAGGGCAGTGCTGGAGTCCCTATCCCTGGGGGTGTTGCAGCAGCCTGTGGAGCTGGTGCTGAGGTATATGGTTTGGTGCTGAGCCTGCAGTGCTGGGTGGAGGGTTGGAGTGGAGGAGCTTGGGAGGACTCTTCCAACTGGATGTGTCCTGTGATCCTGTGAAAGACCAAGGCCAGAATGACACCTCAGCCCTGCCCATTTTCTCTACAATAATTACTGTGGGATGTGGGAAGAGCACTGAGTGCAGCTGGGCTGCAAAAACAAGACTTCATGGGGAGGCACAAGGTCCTCTTCTGCAGGTCCGACTCCAAGGCTGTGCAGTCATCATAACAGTACTGGTTTGGAGGCTCTAGATGTGGCTGAGAGCTGGAGGCCAGGACTGCACTTTGTGCTCTAGAAGCAAAACTGAGAGCTATGAAAAGGGAAGGAGTAGACCTGGACATGAAGGGAGAAAACCAAAATAGAGACAGAACTGCTTCAGTTGCAAAGTAGCCTGCCCTTTGGGTTGGCTGTTGTCTCCAGCAGCAGCAGATCTCCAGCTCTTTGGAAGAAGGACTGAGGAGAAGCCAGGAGGATCTGTACCACTTAGTAGGTTCAGCTACTGTAGAAGGTCAAGGCTGGGACCTTATATCAGCCCTGGGGAGGAACTTTTGACAAGGGCTTGAAGTGACAGATTGAGCAGAGATGGAGTGAAGATGGAAAAGAGAAGATTGAGACTGGAGATGAGGAAGAAATTCTTGCCAGTGAGGGTGGTGAGACACTGGCACAGGTTGCCCAGGGAGGTTGTGGCTGCCCCCTCACTGGAGGTGTTCAAGGCCAGGCTGAATGAGACCTTGAGCTGGTGGGAGGTGTCCCTGACCATGGCAGGAGGGTTGGGACTGCATAATCTCTGAGGTCCCTTCCAACCTTACCATTCTATGATTCTATGATTGAGGTGCTTGAGTGTGTCCAGAGAAGGGCAACGAGGCTGGGGAGAGGCCTTCAGCACAGCCCTATGGAGAGAGGCTGAGGGAGCTGGGATTGGTTAGCCTGGAGAAGAGGAGGCTCAGGGGAGACCTTCTTGCTGTCTCCAGCTACCTGAAGGGTGGTTGTGGCCAGGAGGAGGTTGCTTTCTTCTCTCAGGCAAGCAGCAGCAGAACAAGAGGACACAGTCTCAGGCTGTGCCAGGGGAAGTTTAGGCTGGAGGTGAGGAGAAAGTTGTTGCCTGAGAGAGTCATTGACTGCTGGAATGGGCTGCCCAGGGAGGTGGTGGAGTCAGCGTCCCTGGAGGTGTTCAAGGCAGGTTTGGACGTGGCACTTGGTGCCGTGGTCTGGTCTGGAGGGCTGTGGTGATGGCTTGGACTGGATGAGCTTTGAGGTCTCTTCCAACCTTGGTGATACTGTGAGACTGTGAGACTGTGATACTTTAAGACTGTGAGACTGTGAGACTGTGACTCTACGCAGCAAGCCCCTCTGCAGCCCAGCCAAGGCTGATGCAGTGCCCAGCTGGCTCCTGCACAGAACCTGCTCAGCAGGCTGCAGGGAGGGAGGGACAGCAAAGAACTTTTCCACAGGTATGACCTGGTGACTAATGAGTTTCACTGATCTTGTGCTTGCAGGAGAGAGCAGTCCACCCTCTGCAGCTGCCATCAGCTTTGCTGCTGGAGGCTGTGAGGAAGCCACCCTGAGATGCTCTCCAGTAGCAGGGCAGCCTGAGCTCGCTGACCCCAACCACCCTGCTCTCTCCATGATGTGTGATGGTGACAGTGCAGAAGACACCAGCAGCAGGGCAGCTCTGGATGGCTTCTACAAAATGTACTGCAAGAAGAGGTCAGACAGGATGGATCCCACCTACGAGGCTGCAGCTCAGTGCCTGGCACAGAGGCTTTCAGAGCTGGCAAACTGGGAGGGGACAAAATATGCCTCACGGTGCCTGCAGATGGCCCAGGTGGTCTTGAACAGAGATGGTTGTAAGATCTTTCCAAACCAGCCCAGTTCTGCTTGCTTTGCAAAGCCAGCTGAAGGAGATGCCATGTTGGGAGACAGAAAGAGGACACCTGGGCTCTCAGATGATGTCCTGCAGCTCCTGTTGAGACAAACGCTGCAAGAACACAGCCCTGAAGTGCCGCAGGAGAAGTGAGCAAGACCATGGCTGGCTCCTGTCACCAGAGCTTTGCTTTCACTCTGGAGGCAGGTGGCTTTCTTGGGAATACACTGTTCCTCTGAGCACCACCTTCAGCACCACATAGCCCATGCAGGGGTGCAGCTGGAGCAGCCCTTGCCTGTGTAAGGAGTGTCTGCAGTGCCCATCTCACTGCCTGGAATGTGTTGGCTGCAGGGGTGGGTGATCATAGAATCATAGAATGGTAAGGTTGGAAGGGACCTCAAGGATCATCCAGTTCCAACCCCCTGCCATAGGCAGGGACACCTCCCACTAGCACAGCTCACTCAAGGCCTCCTCCAACCTGGCCTTGAACACCTCCAGGGAGGGAGCAGCCACAACCTCCCTGGGCAACCTGTGCCAGTGCCTCACCACCCTCACTGCAAACAACTTCCTCCTAACATCCAGTCTAAATCT
>VWZE01016966.1:1314-51201 GCA_013396675.1 Eubucco bourcierii
GACTGTGCCACACAGCTTGGTGTCATCTGCAAACTTGCTGAGGGTGCACTCCATTCCTCTGTCCACGTCACTGACAAAGGTGTTAAACAGCACTGGTGCCAGCACTGACCCCTGAGGGACACCACTTGTCACTGGTCTCCAGGTGGACATTGTGCCCTTGATCACCACTCTCTGGGTTCGACCATCCAGCCAATTCCTTATCCAGCGAGTGGTCCATCCATCAAGTCCATGTTTTTCCAGTTTGGTGACCAGGATGTCATGTGGGACAGAGTCAAATGCTTTACTCAGGTCCAGGTAGATGACATCAGCTGCCCTTCCCTTGTCCACTGTCGCTGTGACTTCATCATAAAAAGCCACTAAATTTGTCAGGCAAGATCTGCCCTTGGTGAAGCCATGCTGGTTCCCACCAATCACCTCTGGTTTGTTTTCCATTTGCCTTAGCAGGACTTTCAGCAGGTATCTCACATCTGCTTTGTAACTGCGTGAAACCATTTACTCCAGCAAACACACAGTTAAAACATCACTTCTCACAGGGAGTTGTTCAATACACATATCCACACGCACATGTCTGGACACACATGCACCTTCCTACCAAGAAATTTGCCAGGAAGGAAGTTAGTGTACTGAATCTGAAATATAGCAAAAGATTACCCAATAATATGAGAATGCAAGTTCCATATATACTGCTCTTTAGGACCACCTACTTATTAACATATAGCCATGATAAAACAGTGGTATGGACACAACAGTCATGCTTTGGCTTAATGCTTTCTTACCTTTGCAAGGATCATGTTTCCGTTCTACTTCTGTGGCAACTGAAAACTACTCAGAAGCAGAGAGGTATTAAACAAGCTTTCTGGGGTCCCTATTGCAGCACTGCAGAGGGGAGGCGAGGAATGAAGTTGCATATTTCATACTCCAAGTTGGCACCATCCTCAACAGACCTCCCACAGGGCAAGAAGGTCTCCCCCAGAGGATCAAGTGACTGCCAACTCCAGGGAGGGTTCTAATGTAAAGAATGGAATGATCTGAAGTTGAGGAATTTTTTTCATATATTCTCTGAGAAAACAAACAGTTAATTTATGACAAGCTTTTAAATTGCCTGTTTAATATAGATGCTTTTAAGCAAGAATGCATTTTTGTTGCAAAGAACTTTCCTGAACTGATTTTCCATGCAATGGTCTATGTCCCTCCTCACTGCAGGACATAGAAGGCCACCAATGCATTTCTAGGTGCAGAATTGCATTAGCAGTATTGCAAGGGCTTTCATAAACTAAACAGAGCAGATTTCATTAGGTCATGTTCACTAAAGCTGGCCTTGTGGTATGTTTGGTCACCTGGTACCCTGTTTGTGATGCTCTTACTGATGCACAATACATGATTACATGATACATTAATCTAAGCTGAGACTTGTGTACACAAGAAATTTTTTATGAGTTACATGATCTACCAGCTAGAGTCTGGAAAGATTTGAACTTTTTTCAGCTTGGTCATGGTAACAGGTAGGTGTAGTCTAACAATCATGGCAAACTCAATCTGACTACACTGAAGTTGCAGTGAAATAAATGTAGGTTTAGATTTATCATATATCCCCCATAACTGAAAAACAGGCACAGTGAGCTTATGATTCCATTCTCCTTGTGCTACTCTACATCAGGACAGACACAGATCAAGTGATGTTAAGAAAGTGATGGGGGAAAGTCAAGATCAGTATTTGGATATACATGCTTGAATTAAATCTGCTGACAAACTCTACTTAGTTTCCAGCATGGCTTCTGTATGTTTCTCCTAACTTGCTGAAAAGAAGTCAATTTTAAATAACATCAAGATAACCCAAAACACATTGTTTAGCATAGAAATGGTTGCAAATAGTTTGAAAAATGGAGCCTTAGTTAAACAGACAGAAAGTGAATATTTAGAAGTGAGTCTTTAATCTAAATCACTTAGCTAGAAGCCAAACAGCAAGGTATTGGATAAGATAATTAAATTGTTGCGGGTGAAAAACTATTGAAAGGGATGCATGCTTCTTTTGCCCTGCTCCAGCAGAGCAGCTGAGTTAAGTTTTCAACCTGAGAGCACAAGGACCATCTTTGTATTAAATGGAACTGTTCATGTGGATTAAAGTTAGGTATGTGCATAAGAAGCACTTGCAGAATTGAGACCAGAGTGCTCATCCCTTTACAAAATCAATCCTGGCACAAGTGGCTTGAGATCAGGTCAATATCATTAGTAACTCTCAATCTCAATTAGGAAATTTAAATAGAGAACACTTCAGATTGCAAGAGAATTTACATTCATATTTTAAATGCACGCTTGAAACACATCCAGAGAGCCATGTTCTCCATTAATTGCCATCTTGTTAAGTTTAATACATTAATGACTTCTTCGCTGTCTTGTGCAGTGTTCAGCACATCAGAGAGAACATCACTACAGAGTTGTCTACACTGACAGCAGTACAAGTTGAAGAATGAATTGCTACAAAATCTAAATTTAGGTATGAGGGGAGGATATGCTGAGCAAGTGAAAACAGAAGCAAAGTGACATGCTGTGACTTTGCGGATATGCAGATACAAGCAATCACAACTTCACAGATGCAGGTGAGGTGATAAATGGACAAAAGTTCTGCACGTGATCATGATTTGCTTGAAGATCAAGGATCTAAACATCTCTGATTTAATGCAATGAATAATCAAATTGTCAAGTGAACTTCAACACCAGAACAAGTCCAAGAAATCTCACTGTAACCAAAAGGGGCTTCAGAAGATAAATTGCGTGTCCACTTGTACTTAAGTGCTGAAGAGTGAAAGGAATGGTTTTCCAATTCTGGAATATAATAAAAAAACAATATACTTTCTCCCTTCCCATGCATTTTTATTCCAGCTCCAGCTAAATTTATGTATGTATATATGCATTTTTTTTCTTACCCAGAGAAATAAGTCATCCTAGTTATGGCATAGTTGAGAGGTATTAGTTTCCTCTGCACGTTATCCAGCTTCATACATGAATCCCTGCCTGGACACAACACAGGAGACTGATAAGCGATGGAGGCCATTGTCTACCAACAGCAGCAGCAGGGGTAGCAGCAGCAGACAGAAAAGGTACTCATTCTCTGCTCTCCCTGAGCTTAGGGCTTTATTTCTTGAGTTCACTGAAAGGATTATATGGGTGGCAGACATACAAAACTCTACTTAAATTCAAGGACATGGTGTGTTTTAATAAGCAATCACTCCCCTTCAGTCCTCCTCCCGACTGAAGAGAGGATAAAGCAGCCTGACACGCTGCATTCTTCCTGTTTCATCTCTCAGGCCCTTATAAGGAGAAGAAGCTGTGGTATAATTAATACATGAGATAGCTGAAGATATTTCTGATTTGTTAAATTGAAGTATGAACTGCAGTTAAAATATTTTTAGTGCAAGGCTCTTTTATCATTGCATAGCCATGATCTGCTGTTTCAGATAAAACAGAGGAAAAAAAAATAATATAAATCTATATCTACTGTGAAGAGTATAATTCAGCAGAGAGTTTTCCCATGCTCATGGAATTGTAATGATTAACATTGTACTCTGCCATTGCTGGAGAGCACAGTGGTATTTACTGTTTGACACAGTAAAGACATTTGGTGAAATAGTGAAGATGACCAGTGCAATTTTCTTTCAAATTTTTGTGCTCCCTATGGAACTCCTTTGTTGTAGGAAAAATTGCTCAGTATGTTTTCATTTTAAATGGTAATATATTAATCAGGATTAAAAAACAAAACAAAACCAAACCAAACAAAACCCAAAACCCAACCCAAACCGAACAAAAAAACCCCAAAACCCAACAAACAAAAGCCCCAAACTAAAACAAATGCCAAAAAAACCCAAACCACTAAGTAGCAGAGAGAATAACAAACTTTTGCTGAGAATAATGATCACTATACCTGGACAAACGTGTTTGCCTCTGAATACTGGATATTGATATCAATCATCATATTGGAAGGAACATACATAGCACCTTTTAGTTAAGTTGTTGGCTTAGATCCTTCAGTGGAAAAGGGTGCACAGGTAGTGCTCCATAACTAAAACTCTCTTTCTAAGTGTCATCACAAAAAGATGGGTGATGTTGATGTGTAGTACATAGCACCCCTCCTTGTTGACATTTCCTTGCTGACTTTGGAGACTGCATTTTAGATCCTTTAACTGAAAGTGGGCATCTCTGCTGTGGGGTTTTTTGGATGACAGTGTTTGCATGCTTGCATTATGCTAAACCTTGTGTGCAAATCATCTTATTAAACTGATCATCTGCACAGTAGGTCTGATGTGTTAGACATGTATTGCACCTAATGAGGACTAACATATTGTTACCATAGCACAAACCATGGTAGATCGCATGTGTTGTAGGTAAACCAGAAAAATATAGAGCTCCTGTGTCCCAATTTTCTCCCAGGAAGTCTCAGATGGAAATCTGGGAGTCCTACCTGAAGTTAATGGTGGTCAATTCAGGGTGACTGTGAGGCTACTTCTTTCATATTCACTTTTCTAGCACCACTATGAAATTCTTCCCTTCATATAGGCCAAGCTAGATAGTTTGTGCAAGCAATTAAATGAGAATAAAGCAAAGCTATCCTTGAAGAAACTGAAACAAGGATGATGGTTAGGTCAATGTGTTTCTAAATACATGCAGAAAGATATATACCCTAAAACTCTTATTAGCAGAATGGATCATGCTNGCAAGGATGATGGTTAGGTCATCATCCTTTCTTTAGGTTTCTAAATACATGCAGAAAGATATATACCCTAAAACTCTTATTAGCAGAATGGATCATGCTAGTGTGAATAGCTAAACACCACCTTAGTCCATTTCATTTATATGGACAGTACTTAATTTCTAAGAAATATTGCAGTTATATGTGCTTTATCAAAAGAAAGTGAATAAAGATTTCAAATAATTATTACAAGCATTAAATTAAAGGAGAGGGAGGATGAGTAGGCCATTCTTTACACCATGTATGATAAGAAAAGAGAGGCACCTACAAGGAGTTATGACTTGCTATTGAGTTGAAGACACTTGAAATTTTCATGAAAAGCTGTTTGAAAAAAAAAAAAACAAGAAAAAAGGCAGATAAAATCCCCCATTATTAACTAATGTAATCGTATGAATTTCAGCATGCAGCATGCACGCTGCAGATAGTCACGGTGTATTGTTACAGTGAATTAATAACATTGTCACAATGGATAACATCACCTATGCTGGCTATCCAAGTGATAGGAAGATCATTAGAGTTTCACAATAACAGAGCAGCCTTAAAATTGAAAAACAAAACAAGACAAAAAAACCTCAACCCAAACCAGAGACACCAAACCCACCACCATCAAGCTAAATTCTTTCTTGACTGATGAGCAGTGTAACCTTTGTCTACTGCTGCAGATGAAAGAGCACTCAGAGTGAATGGCCTGTTTATAGGAGATACATGCCTTGCATGCACATCGTAGTCAATTTTAATCTTGTTGATTGAATTTAGGGTGGACACTAAAAGGTAACCTCATCACCTTCTACACACTTGATATTTTCAGCAGAAGGAGCACGAACTAGTGCACCATCTCTTCCTCCTCCAATGAAATAAAAATTCACTGCACTACACTCCATAAGCTCTGGCATCTCATCAGTGCCTGCAAAACTTATCACCATTTGGATTGAATTTTCCTCATTACCTCCAATATCACAGTATCACAGTATCACCAAGGTTGGAAGAGACCTCCAAGACCATCAAGTCCAACCCATTATCACAGACCTCAAGAGTAGACCATGGCACCAAGTGCTATGTCCAAACCCACCTTATTGACACAGAGGGTGATACTTCCTCCTTGCTATTAAAAGCTTCCAGGCAATAACAGATATATTCAGCATTACAGAAATTAATTCAGTGTTATACTACTGGATGAACTGAATGCATCTTAAGATTATATTCTTTGGTGATTGATTCATGTGCATGTGATTAAAATACTGAAAATTCATAGAATTCATAGAATGGTAAGGTTGGAAGGGATCTCAAGGATCATCTAGTTCCAACCCCCTGCCATAGGCAGGGACACCTCCCACTAGTACAGCTCACT
This sequence comes from Eubucco bourcierii, assembly GCA_013396675.1. NCBI lineage: Eukaryota > Metazoa > Chordata > Aves > Piciformes > Ramphastidae > Eubucco > Eubucco bourcierii. The sequence continues at coordinate 7,407 of VWZE01016966.1, forward strand.
CAAGGCCTCATCCAATCTGGCCTTGGACACATCCAGGGAGGGAGCATCCACAACCTCCCTGGGCAACCTGTTCCAGTGCCTCACCACCCTTACTGTAAAGAACTTCCTCCTAACATCCAGTCTAAATCTCCCCTCTGCCAGTTTAAGCCCATTGCCCCTTGTCCTGTCATTGCAGGACCTTGTAAATAATCCTTCCCCAGCCTTCCTGTAGGCCCCCTTCAGATACTGGAAGGCTACTATCAGGTCCCCTCGAAGCCTTCTCTTCTCCAGGCTGAAGAGCCCCAACTCTCTCAGCCTGTCCTCATAGGAGAGCTGCTCCAGCCCTCTGGTCATCTTTGTGGCCCTCCTCTGGACCCGCTCCAACACTTCCATGTCCTTCCTGTGCTGAGGGTTCCAGAACTGCACACAGTACTCCAGGTGGGGTCTGACGAGAGCAGAGTAAAGGGGCAGAATCACCTCCCTTGCCCTGCTGGCCACACTGCTCTTGATGCAGCCTGGGACTCGGTTGACTGTCTGGGCTGCATGTGCACACTGAATATATATATATAAAATACCTGAATATATATATAATATATATATATATAAAACACCTGAAATGCAGTCAATATACTGACTTAGGGGCAAGAAATTTAGGACTTATACAACTCTAGATGGCATGTAAAGAAGATTCTGGTATTTGGAATTCAGCCACAAATCACACATATTTCTAAAAGAGAAAAAGAAATGTTTTGGAATACTGCTATAAAGTCAACATTGTTTTGCTAAAGAGGTTGTGGTATCTCCATCTTTGGAAGATTTCAAAGCTCAGTTGAGCAAAACCCTGAGCAACTTACTCAAACTTTGAAGACAGCCCAGCTTGGAACAGAATAGATGATCTCCAGAACTCCCTTCTATCTTCATTTATTCTATTATTCACTGAACAATTAACCCAATATAATATTAAGAAACACTTGGACTCAATCAAATTCTGTAGGTCTTGACATACAATCCCCCTCTTCAAAACAGTTTGTAATTCTGGCTGGATAAGTAATAACATCACTTTACATATTTCTAAAAATGAAGGCAGTGTTCCAGTTGACAAAATATGTCATACAACACCTTCTAAACCACATCCTCTAATTTTTTGCTTTTCTATACTAGACTTTAATAGTTGGTTTGTTTTTTTTTTCCTCTAGTTTTGGGGATTTTCTTTCCTGAACTGTACGCCTCTAATTCACTCCAACTTTTAATAACACCGAATTTGATCAGATGTTATAGTGGCTAATTTATAATATGCCTTACTTATTACTTTTACAAGTAAATAATATGTACCCCTTTCCCTGTGAAGCACATGAATTATGCATTTCCCATTGCTTTGTTTCTTAGTGGAAAACTTGTTGAAGAAAATATAATTCCTACAAATGACTTCATTGCATTAAAAACCACTGTTGGTTTAGGTAATGGAATCTGCAACACCGAATTAAGAATATTCCCCATAGAAATAATTTGTTTTCATTACACTGAAGAAAAAACAAAATCATCAAACCCCCTTTACCACCAAGGGTGATTGCAATCTCCAAAGACACTTTTTTATTAATAATTTTCATACTCTGAAGAAAATTGTAACTTCCCTTTGGCATTCTTTAGTGAATTATACATTACTTTTCAGAAGATCCAGAGTATTTTCATACATGTTTAGAGTATATTATAACCATGTATAAATTATATGACCATTAAAGATGTTCAGAGCATGTAAACATGCTGGGTAAAGAAAACCCATTTAATTCCTACCAATGGGAGAAAGTGCAGTACATTTTTTAATTCTGAATGTACCTTTTGTGTCCTGTACACAGCATGTGAGAACCCTTTGATATAGCCACAAATGAACTTGATATGAGCAAGCAGCGTGCCCAGGTGGCATAAAAAGCCAGTGGCATCCTGGCTTGTATTAGAAATGCTGTGTCCAGCAGGAGTAGGGAAGGTGATTGTCCCCTTGTACATGGCTCTGGTGAGGCCACACCTTGTGTTCAGTTTTGGGCATCTCATTACAAGAAGGATGTGGAGGTGCTGGAGTGAGTGCAGAAGAGGGCAACAAAGCTGGGGAAGGGACCTGGAAAATAAAATTTATGAGGAGCGACTGAAGGAGCAGGGGCTGTTAAGCTTGAAGAAGAGGAGACCGAGGTCTCTTCTCACAGGTAAATAGTGATAGAACAAGAGGCAATGGTCTCAAGCTGCAACTGGGTAGGTTTAGACTGGACATTAGGAAACATTTTTTTCACAGAAAGAGTGGTCAGGCATTGGAATGGGCTGCCCAGGGAGATGGCTGAGTCACCAACCCTGGATGTGTTCGAAGGTCGTTTGGATGCGGTGCTTGAGGAACGGTTAAGGGTGAACTTTGTAGAGTAGGGCTAATGCTGGTACTTGATGAACCGGGGGGTCTTTTCCAACCAGAATGTTTCTGTGATTTTGTGAAATGAAATATTTGTATAGCTGACTTGTTAAGCAAAACTGACAAAAGCAAAAAGCTTTTCCCTTTACTTGTTTATGTATATTAAGAGTTTTTACTGAAGACTTATCAGTCTTGTCTGTAAGCCCTGCTGGGTACAAAGCAACGCTCAAGCGAACTTCTCCAATATGCTTTACAACATTCAAAACACTGTCTGTTGTTATTATTGTTGCTGTTGTTGCTGGGGTTTCTTAGCACTAGTAGTAGCACCAGTACTGAAACTACTACTATTATTAACTACTGATATTCAGAACTGTATTGTATTTCAGTAGCAAAGAATTTGTTCTCTGCTCTGTCTTTCAATTAAAATACTAACAAAGAACAAATAGTAACCATCCTAGTGGGGTGAAGAACACCTAACACAAATGAAAACATGTAAACAGCTGCAGTCTCAACCTGTCAGTTGAGTCTGTAACTGCTACCAGACGTATAATGTTTCTGTTTATGTGTTTGCCTGAGAAAGCAGCTGAGCATCTACATGCTCTTTGAGGTGTGATGGTGTCTAATGTGAAGGCAAGAACACACTGAAAAGAAATCTCTGATTGTGTGGGGAATTTCAAAGTGACTGCTGCTGTTGTAGAATACTCACACTACTTACTGTGAAAACCATTAACATTACAGTTAATTATATTACCTTGTGGTATGCCTATAAATATTTTAATAACTATATGTGCAAAGGGTCCAATTTAGGCAATATTTCTATGAGTTTCTGTCTATGAAACTCCACACACAGCTATTAAAATAGCTGCTCCTCAATATACTTGAAAAACACATGTCTATAGTTAAGGAGTGGAAATGTAATGGCTAATAGCTTTGCTCAGCTCTGCCTGTTACATTTTTGATGCCCAAGCTTCCCCTGATTCTTAGGTTACTCTCAAGTGCTGTCCCAGTCAAAAAGTGATTCCTGCATCTTAATGTTTCAGATCTCCAGAGCATCTCTAGGACACCTGGGTGTATCTATATGGCGTGCAAGTCCAGCTGGCTTTGGAATGTCGCTTTCACTTTATGCTTTTGGTGACCATGTTAATCAGTGCCATTTAACAGTCACAGTATTCCTTCAACATCTGCAGTGTGTTGACATGAAGACCCACCATATAACAAAACATTGAATTTATATTACTGACAGTCCTCAAAACCAAGATGCTTCCAGTGAGGTCAAGAAGGGAATTTAAAAGAGAAAAAGGAACCCAGGTAGACAAGGAGGACTAAGGCATCTTTCAGGCCATGCTGTGTTGATGAATATCAGAAAGTGTGACAACAATCTTCAGAAAAATTGCTGTCAAGATCAGTTTTGCTAGGTCATGGTGGTCATGACTTTGCCTAACAAGTAATCAACCAAAAGATGGCTACTAAAGAACTGCTAATTTACAGGTGTACCCGAATGGCATGTTGTAAGAACTAAACACCACCTGAAACAGAGACAACAGTTGTGTAAGAGGTGCAACACAGCCCATTAGCTGCTTTTGTGTGGCTGCCTGCTGGTTACAATAGCCTCATGCTATTGTGGTTGTTAAAAGGAACAGAATGCCCAACTGAGTTGAATCCACTCTTGAGACAAAAACGCCTGGTCGCCATTTAGGGGAACCTTGTCCTTAGTGCAGTCACAGAGGATATGGTTCCAGGTCATGGGCTTCTGATATGTGCATATCAATCCCACAAGCTGAACATCAGGAGCCTGAGAGTGACGGTTTTCTCTGCTGTTAGTATGGACCATTTGCATGTGGCCTGACAAGCATGAATCCATGATGTTCTTCAACTTTATGGTCAACTTTTGGAGAGGTTAGACAACTCAGAATTTGTTTGCACTGCCTTCAAGATTGCTTTCAAAATAGAAACTGTCCACAGGCAATTGGTTACTTGCCACACAACACGCAATGCCTGTAAGGACAATGGTAATGGTAATGCATCTCTTATGAAAAGATCTAGCAAAACAGTCCTTCTGGAAACCTGTCCTGAAGATCAGCTCTGAAATTGTGTTTGCTGCTAGTTAGGAAGTTTCCATATGCATGTGCATTTGCAGATACAGATTCCTCTATTTGTATATAGTGGCTGTGATTCCGTTTGCCTTTGTCCCAGTTTAAAAAACAAATAAATAAATCATTAAATCTCCAAGACTTGTCTGGCTGTCAGACTTAACCTGTGTAAAACACCAGGCATCTTACATTCCCTTGCAATTCTTAACTGATGGATAGATATTTATTTATTTATTTTTTATTTTAAAAATAGCAACAGAATGACTGAGTACACATGAGAGAGGGAAGCAGAAGCTAATGTGGATCTGCTGTTTCAATGGTTGGCTGTCACACTGTCTAGACATGAGAACTCGGACCCTGGAGACTGCCTGCTGCAGTGAACACTTAAGGATGAGGAAGAAAGAAAAGAAGCAAAGATGGAATAGCAAATTAGACTAGGGAAACAAAAGGGAAGACAGATAAGGGAGAGAGAAAGGGAGAGGTGCAGAGATGGCAAATGACAACATGAAGTCAGGTTGCTATAATAAAAAAAACCACAAAGCCAAAACCACTCTCGTTTCTTCTCCTGAGTAACCATCTATAGGGCAAGAGGAAGTATGTTATGTTAGTCTGGGTTGATGAAAAGCTCAACATGAGCCTGCAGTGTGCACATGCAGCCCAGACAGCCAACCGAGTCCTAGGCTGCATCAAGAGAAGCGTGGCCAGCAGGGCAAGGGAGGGGATTCTGCCCCTTTACTCTGCTCTCGTCAGACCCCACCTGGAGTACTGTGTGCAGTTCTGGAACCCTCAGCACAGGAAGGACATGGAAGTGTTGGAGCGGGTCCAGAGGAGGGCCACAAAGATGACCAGAGGGCTGGAGCAGCTCTCCTATGAGGACAGGCTGAGAGAGTTGGGGCTCTTCAGCCTGGAGAAGAGAAGGCTTCGAGGGGACCTGATAGTAGCCTTCCAGTATCTGAAGGGGGCCTACAGGAAGGCTGGGGAAGGATTATTTACAAGGTCCTGCAATGACAGGACAAGGGGCAATGGGTTTAAACTGGCAGAGGGGAGATTTAGACTGGATGTTAGGAGGAAGTTCTTTACAGTAAGGGTGGTGAGGCACTGGAACAGGTTGCCCAGGGAGGTTGTGGATGCTCCCTCCCTGGAGGTGTTCAAGGCCAGATTGGATGAGGCCTTGAGTAACCTGTACTAGTGGGAGGTGTCCCTGCCTATGGCAGGGGGTTGGAACTAGATGATCCTTGATGTCCCTTCCAATCTTACCATTCTATGATTCTATGATTCTATGTTTAATTTGTCCCAGGGGAGATGTAGATTGGGCATTAGCAAAATCAGCATTGGAACAGGCTGCCCAGGGAGGTGGTGGAGTCACCGTACCTGGAGGTGTTCAAGAAGAGTGTATATGTGGTGCTTCAGGTCATAGTTCAGTGGTCATGGCAGTTGGGTTGCTATTGACTCAAAGATATTAAAGATCTTTTCCAACCTTAATGATTCTCTGATTCTGTGACTTGTGATGTAGAACAAACACATAAAGAGTGTGAATTAAGTTTTTCAGATCTATTTAATTTTTAATTGTTTTAAATGTTCAGACTTTGAAACCCCAGCACTTGGTGTTTGACATTAACACAATCCTTGTAGCAAATATGCCATATAAACTCAGTGGGAGCCAGTAAAAGCCTTGGCCAGATCCTGGACTGATCATTCCTGCACTTTTAAATGACTCCCTACTTCAGATAGTTCAAGATGTTGATCTACATGACTGATGTTTAGGTAATTATGTAGGGAGGTGGAACAGACTGGGCAGCTAAAGTACAAACCAAATCCTCACTGACTTGCCCCATCTTTTGGCAAATAAGAATGTAAGTTTTCAATCAAATGCAATGAAGCATAAAAGTAAATATCTTATTTTCACTTGTCACAGGTAGAAGAAAATTATTTACATTGCACACACACACACAAAAAAAGAGAGAATCTCAGCTGATATAGTAGAAATATTTGTAATGGAACCAAATCTTCATCACTGAAAAAATAAAATATTTTTTTTCTCTTAAAATATATCTCTCCTCTGCAGCATTTATCTTTCAACAGCTGTCTTTTACCCAGTCACAACATTCAATTTAATCCACATTATCTCCTAAATTGGATCATAAATGTAGGGAAGATCTTTAACATAAAAGAGAAACAGGGTGTGACGCTGAATGAAGGAGAATTTCAGTTCTTAATTTTGCTGACCATTTTGTTGGTTAAAAAGAAAATACAGTTCGTGTATAAATGCACTCTTGTGGAAGTTTCTAAGCACCAGGTGTTCCTACAGCCACCCAAATGTTTTCCATTCAGGACAACTCAGACACACATAATGGCAATGGGGAGCTTATCCTCAGCTTATACCACATGCAGTGCTTAGGGAAAAGAGCACTCTGGAAGTTTAAGCTATCTTTTGTGACTCCAACTATCATTTGTTTTTCAAGGCTTAATTACTCAAATCAAGGAACACTATTACAGAAGGTCTGGAGGTGTCCCTGCCTATGGTGGGGGGGTTGGAACTGGATGATCTTTGAGGTCACTTCCAACCTAAACCATTTTATGATTCTATGGTTATATTTCCCTAAATGCTGTGCAAATCTCTGTGGTATCAGAACCATTTCCAAACCCAAAGCCTTTCTTTGTAATCTCCAGATTTAATCCAGTAAGCACAGAGAGGTGTGCCTGGAGACACAGAGCTTTATTCCTCTTTTAGGACCTCCAATATGCTGTCATTTGATTAGAAGGTTGTGGTGAGTGAATTTTAGCTACTGAAATTTTGAGAACACTAAGCCTCTTGTCTTATGAGTTTTGTATATGACTGATAGGATTCCACTGGCCCTATTTCTAGCTGAAGGCTGGAAACTGCACCTTGTGTTGCTCTTCAGTGGGGGAGTTTCTCCAGAGCATACCAAAAAGTTGAAATTTTCCTCATTCTTCCCACTCTACCTTCTGCTTATTGGTGGTGTTGCAACATGAACATGTTTGATACAAAAATTAAGGGACAATAAAGGAAGCTGGGAATAAAGTAAAAATGAGGAGAACCACACAACAGAGCTGACATGCAACATGTAGCCAAAGAATGTTATGAATGCTTAAAGTTTGGAAAGGATGGAGGAATAGCCAAGTTTGTGCAGCAGAAATCTATTGAGGCTTATTAAATCATAGATTCATAGAATGGTAAGGTTGGAAGGGACCTCAAAGTTCTAACCCCCTACCATAGGCAGGGACACCTCCCATTAGTACAGGTCACTCAAGGTATCATCCAACCTGGCCTTGAACACCTCCAGGGGGAAGCATCCACAATCTCCCTGGGCAACCTGTTCCAGTGCCTCACTACCCTCACTGGAAAGAACTTCTTCCTAACGCCCAGTTTAAATCTCCCCTCTGCCAGTTCAAACCCATTGCCTCTTGTCCTGTCATTGCAAGATCTTGTAAATAGTCCCTCTCCAGCCTTCCTGTAGGCCCCCTTCAGATACTGGAAGGCTACTATCAGGTCTACTGGAAGCCTTCTCTTCTCCAGGCTGAAGAGCCTCAACTCTCTCAACCTGTCCTCATAGCAGAGCTGCTCCAGCCCTCTGAGCATCTTCGTGGTCTCCTCTGGACCCACTTGTTGTCCACTGCTCTCTCACAGCAGGACTCGTCAGTATTTCAGTCTAATCTTCAACAATGATTAAGCTGCAGGCACCCTATCCTTTGATAAGTGTGGTTTAGAAAGCCATTATTTTAGATAATGTTTCCAGTAATTCTCGACATTAACTCTCTGGCTAGTTTGACCTCTCTGTGTTTAATGATTTCACACCCTATTTCTTTTCCAGGTAGAAAATTACATGCATCTGAATCTGTTTCCCCTTAATGTAAGATGAGGGAAGAGAGAAACTAATAGAATGTCTACTGCCTCTTACGTGTTATGAAGTATGAATCTCAACAGGGGCAAATAACAGGACGTAAATATGCTCCAGTGCATCTCTTAACCTCTCTTTGAAATTTATCATTCTCCATTGCTTGGGCAGCTGCTGAGGGAAAGCCACCTCCCTGGGCAGTCCATTCCAGTAGCCAATGACTCTCTCAGTGAAGAACTTTCTCCTCACCTCCAGCCTAAACTTCCCCTGGCACAGTTTGAGACTGTGTCCTCTTGTTCTGCCGCTGGTTGCCTGAGAGAAGAAGGTAACCTCCTCCTAGCTACAGCCACCCTTCAGGTAGTTGTAGACAGCAATAAGATCTCCCCTGAGCCTACTCTTCTCCAGGCTAAACAATCCCAGCTCCCTCAGCCTCACTTCATAGGGCTTGTGCTGGAAGCCTCTCCCCAGCCTTGTTGCCCTTCTTTGGACACACTCAAGCACCTCAATGTCCTTCTTAAATTGAGGGGCCCAGAACTGGACACAGTACACTCAAGTTACATCTCCCATCCCAGGAACTGCCTTTACAGCATTCTGTGAAATAAAGCATGCATCACCACCTCAAGCTGAGTGCTGTAAAGGAAATTTACCCTCCAAAAGCTGAGAAGCTGCTCTCACATCCTCTGATGAGTGGCTTTGCTGGCAGGCTTAAGGGGGTTTGAAGGGTGAAGGATCAACACTGGAAAAATAGCATGACTGTTTGTGGGGTATCAGATCTGGGATGAAAGCTCACTGTTTAGGGTTAATGTCATTAGCTATTTTCAAAATGTCTCCTTGCCTTTCTTCGAAACGGAGCACATCCAATTTGGAATTAGATTGCCACGTGGCAAAAAAGGCAATTATACATTTTATTATGAATAAAAAAATATATCCTTCATGTTTTCTTTAAGTTCTGTATACACCCAGAAGTCTGCTGGCTCTTAACACTTGCATCCACAGAGAACAGTGTAGAAACTTGTTTTGTCCAAAGAAATGATGTAGACATAGAGCTTAATGCCACTATTTACCAAGGCAAAGTGTACCAACAGTCCAGATGTGCTTCCCAGACTGAAAAACAGCAGCTGACATTGTAATATTTAAGCAGTACCTCAAAATTAAAGAATTAAGCTTTGCTCTAATTTAGCTGCTCTGCACAAAATCTGTCTTAATGCTGACATGTTTTGCAGCTGAGCAAGGTTTCATATATGGAGATGGAATTCTTTCTGCTCAGAGCTCAATGTAGACTTGGGGCTCCTGTTACTGCGTTTGTAGACATACTGGCTCCAGGCCTGCTTACAAGTATGCTAAAACACTCTAACTGTAAGAGCTAGACATCTAAAAGCAGAATGGACTGCACGGTGCTGGTGGGCAGCTCCCCGTTCCCGGCGCACCGAGCCGTGCTGGCCGCCTGCAGCTCCTTCTTCCACATGTGCTACGCCGAGAGGTTGGACAAAGGAGACCTCATCTGCCTCAACCAGGAGATCGTGACCCCCCCTGCCTTCGGCCTGCTGCTGGAGTTCATGTACGAGGGCCGCTTGGCTTTGGCCACCACCCCCCTAGAGGACATCCTGACGACCGCCAGCTACCTGCACATGAACGATGTGGTCAAGCTCTGCAAGAAGAAGCTCCAGACTCGAGTCCCAGCCGAAGCTGACAGCACCAAGCTGGAAGAAGACGAACCCCCAGCTCTAGCCTTTTGTTGAGCCTGTGAAGACCAATTGGAAACGTGTAACACTAAAACCGGTTCTTATTCATTTTCTTACCTCTTTTCATGCTGGCAAGCCAGCTCATATTTTTGTGGAGTGTGCTTCCACTCTTGTGGAGTAAGCAAGAAACTAACATATTTTATAAAACAATTAAAAATAATAATAATAAAAGTTCGATTTTTTTGTGGCTTTACAACTGCATTTGCTAGTGACAGAAAGGCATCATCAAGGACATTCCTTTCCCAAACCAGTCAGTCAGCTTAAGGAATCCTTCAGAAAATACACTTCAAAAGTGCTTGCGCACTCACAGGAGGTCTAGGTATTGTAGAAACAGTTGCTTTTGGAGCTACTATGTCTACTGTCAGACAGCAGGTAGAGCTACCTTATCCAGACAGTTCAGGCTTCTATAAAAAGTAGGTAATGATTTACATGGGCTAAGTGCACTCAGAAGCTAAGTCCACCCTTCCTCCTCCACAAAACCAGCATAGGATGTACCATGCAAAGTGTCAATAGGATATATAAACAAACAAACAAACAGAGATTAGTTTTCCAAACAAACATTTCATCACATCCTTCTTGAAATCAAATCATTATGACAATCTATGGCAGTATAAACCATGACATGACCGAGGTGCTCTAATCCATCCAGCTTGTGTTGCTGTACTTGTCAAGAAAAAGGACAACCCTCCTTATAACCCTTAACCAAAAAAAGACTCCACTATCTTACATATGTTACCAATGCTTTCTAAAAATGGCCATTCAACAAGCAAGGCTCCATGCAATGACTTCAAATTAGACCATATGCTCCTTTGTGAAATGCAAAACTGGGTTGGATGAACCTTGGAGATGAAAATGATGGTTTGCAGTGTGATTTTCCCTAGCAGAAACCTTGGGGTAGTCTGTATGGTTATCATAGAAGTTTATGGCCATACAAGTATGGCCATCATACAAGCTTTACACCTATGATGCTACACCATACATGCTGGTTTACTCATACAGGTCCTCCATTTTGCAAAGAAGGACTAAGTATGTGGACTGCCAGCTTCACTTTTTCCATTTTGACATTTGTTGAAAATGAACTACAACAGAATCAATCTCAGAGATTTCGTGGATGTTGTGCAGAAAATTCCTGGCATTCCCAGCCTGCAGACTCACACATCAAGGTCAACCCTAAACCTGCTTGTGAGGGGACATGGTGGGAGATGATGAGGGAACTAAACATGTTGCATTCAGCTTAGAGACAAAACTTCCATTATACTTAGTTCTTTATTAATAGTAGTAATAAAAGTGCAAAATTAGCAATAATAAAACTCATGGAGAATTGTAAAAAGAGTAAGTCAAACCCCAGTAATTTTAACAGTACACTAGCTTGGTCCCCACAGCCTTCTTCTATCTGTACAGACACCAAGGCTCACTCTGGTAACATATCCAGGTTGAAAAATAAGAGTAAAAGGGCTCTACAGCATAAGCAGAAAACAGACACTCACACTTGCTTGTCTACCTTGCATTTAACAAATGTTATTCGAGGCACTTTGGGGCCATCTTTAGCAGTGATCATAGATTCCCTTTCTATGATGACTAGCAACCAGGTGCAACCAGGCAACCAGCACCAGAACAAGAGGACACAGTCCCAAGCAGTACCAGGGGAAGTTTAGGCTGGAGGTGAGGAGAAAGTTCTTCACTGAGAGAGTCATTGGCTACTGGAATGGGCTGCCCAGGGAGGTGGTGGAGTCACGGCCCCTGGAGGTGTTCAAGGCGGGTTTGGACGTGGCACTCGGTGCCGTGGTCTAATCTTGAGGTCTGTGGCATTGGGTTGGACTTGATGATCTTTGAGGTCTCTTCCAACCTTGGTGATACTGTGATACTGTGACTACTCCCCACTTCACAGCATCACGTGATGCCCTTAGAGAGAATTATCAGAAGTGCTCTAACAAAACCAAATTGCATATATCATTGCTATATGCTAGAAAAGCAGGAAAGTGGTGGAAAGTATCATAACCTTCAAACTTTTCACTTCTAACAAGCTGCTTACTGAGGCAGTAATTGAGTGCTGTGGGTTGCAAACATACTTGCAGCACACCCTCTACGTGTTGGATGTTTTTCTTGCTTAGCTGAAACTTTCTACTGCTTCTGAATTTCATTAGCCTTAGGGTTGCTCTAATTTCCAGCTGGCTGCTCATGACCTCAAAGGCCTGCTCTTGTTGAGTTTTGCTGGAGACAGCACATCCACACCCTGTACTTCAGACTGAGAGCTTGGGTGTCTTAGAAATTAAGATGATAGTCCTCTAATGTACATAGCTTACTCAGACTTGATCAAAAAAAAGTACTTCTGCTTGTGCTTCTACAGCACAAGGATTAAGAGTTGAGCAGAAAACAGGCACTTTGCTGCTCCAGCCCTCAGGCTGGGAGGGCAGGCAGGGAGCAGGAGGAGCATAAGCTAGCAGTGAGCAGCAGCCTCCCTGAGTTGTTTACTTACTGGTGGAAGCTGAAGCGTGGTGGCAGGAAACAGTTTCGGGTTTTGTTTTTTTTTTAATGCAGCCATGCTCCTGTGTCAAGCTCACCTGACCCCTCCATGGGGTGAAGTTTCCTCACCCTCCACCACGTGGCTTTGCAGGTTCATGGGGGACTGTGGCTGACTCACTGTCTGGGAATTTGGAGTAGGCATGGCCTTTGTAAAAAAGCTGTGCTAAAAACTTGCTGTGCAAGATAAACAAGGAAAACATTCTCCTTGGCACATAGGCGGTTCAGATGTTGACAATTGTATTCTCCTGGAGTTAATCATTGCAGGCCAGACTTGCCCTTGCAGCGAGAGGTGAGCTGCAGCTGTTCGCTCCGTGCTAAGGAAGCAGGTGCAGCAGGAGCTCATTGTTATAGCGGTGTTTGGAAAATTGAGAAACTTGATATATTTCCCCTGCCCTTCTTAGGAAAGCTGGGGTGAAGCTGTGTGATGCTGATGCAGGTGGCACAGCCAGAGGTGGGGAGGGGAGAGGTGAGTGAATGTGGTTGCCTTGCCTAGAGAGCTGATGATTCTGCTTGCACCTGTGTTTTTCCTCACTGCTTTGGAGGCTGACCTTGATTTATGTTGGAGGAACAGGCCCTCTGTCCAGCCTAGTGACCCATGCCTGCCAGCCCAGGGCCACCATCATAGTGACAAGCCCTGCTCTAATTACAGGCTCACCAGCTGGCACACATCCTGAAAGTTACCTTCACGAGGTACTTGAAGTCTCACATACTCCCTGGGCTGTAAGCTGCCACAGCACAGGCTCTCTGAACTGCTCTTCTTCTAGAGGCTATATGTGTGCATCTACTATCAGCCAGATCCCAGCATGCTGACATTCAGGCACCTTCATCTGGCAGGCATACTTCTTGCTTCATTTCTCCTCCTTCTCCCTGTCCATTCCTCAGTCCTTTCACATAATCCAGTTAATTACAGTCAATTTGTTAAATCTCATCTCCTTTCCTGCCTTTCACAGCACTGATTGTAGGAAAGACTTTGCCAACAAGAGGTGTCCCTCTGCTTTGGTCTGCAGAGGCCGAAGGTGATCATAATTTCATAGCTGCTCTTTAGCCTACCTGAAACAAGCATGTTTGTGTTCAATCCTCATTTACAAGGCACAGATGGATGTGTTACGTTAATTTTTGCTACTCTGGCTAACCTAGCTGGCAGTGGACTAGGTAAGCCACTGGAGTTTGAACTTGTCACACAAGGATGGAAGGGCAGGACTGAGATACATGTTGATAATGCTGATAACCTGTTCTGTGGTTGTATGAAGGACTTAATTTACTGAAGCTCCTCTTATCATGCTTCTCTGGAATACCAATGTTTTAAGAAGGACACAAAAGCAACATAGCTTTTGAGTCTTTTATGGAATTTTAGCTCTTACACAAACGATTTGCTATTAAATCTTCTTTGCCCTTGCTTCCATGCAAAGATAATAAAGGATGTGAATGCACACACACATGCACACACAGAGAGATCTGTATTATAAGGATTTTTGGAAAACAGCATGTGTAACTAAAGGGGAGAAAATGTCTCTATTAACTTCAAAAGCTTTTGGGGTCGAGACTGTAGAAGTATTTTATTTGGAGGGTAAATTCTTCAGGCAAATCTGCTCACAATACGTGAAGAAATGGCGAAGATAGGAAGAAAACAACAATTTTACCCAAATTCTTTATATGTATGACTTTAATCTCTGTGACTATACAAAAGTAGGGGGTAGAGCTCTGCCTTTGTAAATAAGAGAATAAATGGCAGAGATGAAAGTGGTATATGATAATATTAATGCACATCCATCAGATGCACATCATCGTTCAAGAATGGCTGGTAATGTAATACTACCTTCACAGAAAAACCTTCATGGAGTAGTGCTGTAAACTTTATCTGTTGTCTTTAATGGAAGAAGATGTGGCATTTTGATCTGTTGCATTATTTGCTGTGCTGTCTCAGACACCTGTGCTGTCAGCATTTTTCCAAGAGTCCATCTAACTGCAAGTTCATTGGAGACTTGTAAGTGGTGCCTGAAGTCAATAGCAAGGATGACCTCCTACATATCAACCATACCTTCAGGTATTCTGTCTTTTGAGTAATTTGTGATTTAAGGCATTTTAAGGATGTCATTTCTATAGATACAGCAAATGCAAGATGCTATACAAACGCCTCACTGTAGGTTCTATCCATTTTGATTGTGCATCCATTTAGAAGATCTAGAGTTGGACTAAAATCCTCACTGTAGTAGGAACAGCAAAACCTTGTGCATGCAAGCACATAGTATAGCAGCATTTCATGTGGTTTAATGCAACATGATAACAGATAGATTTTCTGTTAGATGCAGATCCTCAGAACTGCCAAGTGCCAACACCTTCAGCCAATTTAACAATACTGTGGATGGCTAAATTCCCTCATGATTTCTTTGCAACCAATTCATTTTGTACATTTTTTTATTTTTCCAGCGTGAAGGTAATTAGCTTCATTTCCCAGTTCATGCTGATTGAACTGTCTACATGTAGACAAAAGTCTCAGGTGAGGCTGGTTCACTGAAATGAGGAGAATAAACCTTTTGAATTTCAATGCACAGTCATTTAAGCTATTGGAATTTTATTGGAATGTGTCCCCAAATCAATTAAAAAGGTGGTGAACATTGTCAGCTTGTTACAATCACAATGCAGGCTTTTAAAAGTAGAGTTTGCTTGAGGGTAGAGAAGGCTAAAGACTATAATCCTTGTGATGTATATTTTTAGATGAAAGTCAAAGTTTGAGGCTGGTGAGATCAAACTTGTTTTTAAAGACTTCTTTTGCCTTCCTGCTAGTTTTTCTTTTGAGGACCTGGACCTGGACTAAATGAAGCAGACTTCCACTTTTTTGGTTTGGTTTTTTTTTGTGTGTAATGGAGTTAAGCAGTCTTTATTTCTTTCTTTATTGATAGAAGTTATGAAAAATTCCAAAGGAAATTTTATTCTTTTGGTAAGGACACATCTAAAGAAGCTGAGTTTATAACAAAGGGAGTAGGGTGTAATTGCAGATCTGATGAAGATCACAGTATCACAGTATCACCAGGGTTGGAAGAGACCTCAAAGATCATCAAGTCCAACCCATCACCACAGACCTCAAGACTAGACCATGGCACCAAGTGCCACGTCCAAATGCACCTTGAACTCCTCCAGGGATGGTGACTCCACCACGTCCCTGGGCAGCCCATTCCAGCAGTCAATGACTCTCTCAGTGAAGAACTTTCTCCTCCCCTCCAGCCTAAACTTCCCCTGGCACTGCTTGAGACTGTGTCCTCTTGTTCTGGTGCTGGTTGCCTGAGAGAAGAAGGTAACCTCCTCCTAGCTACAACCACCCTTTAGGTAGTTGTAGACAGCAATAAGATCTCCCCTGAGCCTACTCTTCTCCAGGCTAAACAATCCCAGCTCCCTCAACCTCTCCTCATAGGGCTGTGCTCGAGGCCTCTCCCCAGCCTCGTTGCCCTTCTCTGGACAAACTCAAGCACCTCAATGTCCTTCTTAAATTGAGGGGCCCAGAACTGGACACAGTACTCAAGGTGTGGCCTAACCAGTGCAGAGTAGAGGGGGAGAATGACCTCCCTGCTCCTGCTGGCCACACTATTCCTGCTGCACTGATGCATTCTGATCTGGTAGGTTTGGCAAATGGAGATCTGCAAAAACATTCATTCAAGGATGAAAATCAAGACTTCTTTCTCCAGAAGATTCAAAGAGGTTCAAATGCAAGTTTCTAGCTTTAGTCCTTCTCATCTTAAAAATTAGTAAAACCCAAGAAAACAAACAAACCTGTGCGATCTTATCTATAGCATGTCCTGTACACTGGAACAAGAAAGCAGCTATTTCCAGTTCTGTGTGCTGCAACATTCTGCCACACTTTTACTATGGAAATAATCAGAAAACATATCTGTATAGAAAATAATGTCTGCCTTCAGCAGAAATGCTGTGCTCTGCTGGGATCAAAGCTACAGAGAGCTCCATCAGCTGATGTAGTAATTAAACAGAACAGTTGTTATCAAGATGACTGATGGGTCACTTTTAATAGATGCACCAAGACTGACTGTTAAAACCTGTTTCTGGACTGTTCCCCACCCTGATTGTGAGAGTAGCTGTGAGCACCTACACTCTCTGTCCTTTTGCTGGGAGAGAAAATATGTTCAAAAGTATATAAGCAACAGCTAGTTTAACCTTGTGCACTTGAGAGAAGCACAGATAGAGCATCTAATTTCACAGAAAGGGAGTCTTCTTTTGTTTTTGGTAACCTTACCAGGATATTCTTTGATATTCCTGACTTTGATGTTCAAAACTTGAAAACACTTTTCTCAGATAATATCCCTAAGGTTAGCTCTTCTATACCTTGCTTATTAATGACATGATTTCTTTAATTTAAAAAACTTTGACGAATCACCAAACCCCTAAATCTGTTCCACTGTAGTTTCCTGAACGAATATACTTTAAATATGGTTACTGTCAACCTTCATGTTTTTAAAAACAGTCTGCCCTTTGGATTACACTGCTACTGCTTTACTGCTTTCTCTGCATCATTACAAAGGCTAACATTTTCCAAATACCTTCAGGTGCTGTACTGATGCTGTCACCTCATAGGCTTTTCCCTATTTGCATGTGTATTTTGATTTACAGTATATTAACTGAACACACAAAAGAAGTAGTACTAAGAATATTTCACATCAACTTTCCAAAGTAAAGAGCTGACAATGGTTAAAAATAATACACAGTGTGCATTGACAAACCATCCCTGGATTCATTTTTAAACCTTAGCAGGGAAAACAAGATTAAATCCTGACACAATGACAGGATGTGAATTCCTGCTTGGTACTTGTTTTTGATGAACTCAATCAGATTGCTGCTAACAACATTTCCTTCAGAAAAGATATGGGGAGTGCTAGGACACTTCATTTTAAAGTGATACTGACCACAACTGCTACTGTATTCATTATAAAATATTTGCCTGCCTAAAACTCAGTTTAAGTCAAAGCCTAAACTCTTAGTCCATACTTTTTTTTTTCAAAGTTTGATACCACCTCAGAGAATTTAAAGTAGTCCTTTAACTTTGAAATACATTGAGAGATACATATTTTCTTGTATTCTTCCTTAAGAAATCCAAGTTATTTGAACTGAACTATTTAACGATGCTTCACCTCAAATGCTGCTTAAGGACCAGGAATTCTGTCCCCAAGGGAACTTAGCTGAAAAATTAGGAAGGTAAATTTTTTAAATGCCAGAATGCTTCATCTTTCTACTCCCAACATTTATCTTTTCTGCTTTATCAAATTTGACTGGAGCCATTCACCAAAGTCAAGACAGACTACTCACTTTGTTTGATAATTCTACTATTTTGCCTATGTTCCTCCCTTCTCCCTTCTTCTCCCCTAAAAAATAGACCTACCAAAGAAATTCCTGCTTGTGCTCATGGATAATACATACACAGTGGAGCATGTATTATCTCCTCATTTCATGAAATGTGTGTGTGAATCCTGAAGTAGACACTGAAGAAGGTTAGAGGAAAAGGCACTTTTCTGTGCTTCAGAGTGTAGTGCTACACACATGACATAGTACTGTTTCCTAGGTCCAAAACACAGACCGGAGGCTTAATCTAGAACTGTCTTCTGACTGCCTTGGTTAGCAAGTTACTGTATTACTCTATAGAACACACACTGATACTTTTAGTTGTCTCTGTTATGAAATCTCTTTATCATTATAGAGCTCTATTATGAAATTCTGTGGTAGTGTTCTACTGAGGGGTCACTTGTAGAGCTCCAGATGGAGGTTTTTCCACCTTGCTTTTTCCTTTCATCTCCGCAGTGCACTGAATGCTCAACTTTTTCAGAAACTATAAATGCAATTACAGAGATACAGAAGGAAAGAGCTAAGAATGTAGACATAAATTGTTACTCACACAGAAATGATTACAATTAGATAATATACAAAATGAATCCATCTCCCTTGAAATTAAGTCAAAATTATTTAAAAACTCAACATGCAATCACAATCAAAACAGCTTTATAAAATGATATTTTAATTTAAATTGCTTAAATGGAATGCTTTAGTGTATTCAACTGGCAGACAGACATAGTCCCAGTACTTGTATAATAAGCTACTCAGGTTAGACAGCAATTAACTTTTAAAATTCAGTAAGTATTACAAATTGTCAGTTGCTTTCTGAGAAGGTGTCTCGAGAGGAGAGCAGATATTTCTGGCTGAGTGTAAGAAAATGTACTAGTATCAACTAATCTTGCAAGATTTTCAATATTCAAAGTGTACTTTTAAATGGTACTCATAGACTACTGCTCTCTATTATTTTTATAATAGTATTTAAATTTTGTCTTGAATTGTGTATGTGGCTAAATTTTGGATATAATTCAGGCAGAGTACATTTTTCTGGAAGCTACTCTATGAGTAGAAAACTGATTCCTTTTGATTTATGGCCCAAAAAGGAGCCAAAAGCAAGGACTAGTGGGAGGTGTCCCTGCCTATGGCAGGGGGTTGGAACTAGATGATCCTTGAGGTCCCTTCCAACCTTACCATTCTATGATTCTATGAAAAGCAAACCAAAACAACACAAAAAAAAAACCAAACCAAAACCCAACAACAACAAAACCTCATCAACAAAGAATAAGTACAACAACTTACAGAGTTGTTAAAAATGTAGTTTTAGAAATAGGTGAAGAGCATTAGAAAAGCGTCATCAGCCTTCAAGAACATCTTTGAGGTCCCTTCCAATCTTCCAACCTTACCATTCTATGATTCTATGATTTATTCTATATATCTTGCTAAACCTCTCTGTAGCCATGAAGGTCTCAGCTTTGTAAGATGTGTTGCAAAGAGAATAGCAAGAAACTTGTAGTAGAAGAACTTCTCACAGGGCTGATAAAAAGAGCTTTTAAAGATAACAAAGAGATGGCCACAAACTTCAGTGGGTCTCTTCCCTGACATGTACAGAGTCTTTTCTGTTTCTGTACCCACAGTGACAGAGAATGGGGTACATTATGTGAATACAAACCTCCAAGCTATCCTCACTTTGCAGGACTGTTGGCCTGAGTTGACATCCAGAAGCACACGAAAGGAGACAATTAATTATCAAACACCTATTCCAAAGCAGCTGTTAGGTTCTTTTGGGCAGAAAAGGAGATAGCATGTCTCTTTAGGCTTTGTTTCCTTAGAATACAAAGACAAAACTGAGGTGTATTGACTGAAGTGAACAATTCCAAAATATCAGTAATTTGTTATGTGCTGGGCATCTGTCGCTGGTAACATGTGAAGGTCATGAGCTCAAAGAGTTCAGCTTCCCTCCTTGGTACCCACTTGCTTACTGATGGTACTGAGTCTGTATCTCCCCTTAGTTTCCAATCAGCATTCCTGCACACACTGAACCTAGACATCTAGAGAAGGTCTTATTTATGTAAGTGTTCATTAATCTGATAAGCAATGGCATGAGTGTTTTCACTTGCATAACTGTTGAGCTGTCAAACTCAGAAGTGTTGTACATAGATTACCCTTTCGTGTGTAAGCATTTGGAAGGGGTGACTGGTCAAGGAGTTATAACAAGCAGGCCACCAACAGGAAAGAATTAGAGAGAGCCTGTGGAGGAAGAGGAACAGGTGGATGCTGCAGGCAGACTGGGATGGTGAAGAGGAGCAATGCAAAGGAGGAATCAGAATGAGAGCAGGCTTGGCATGCTGTTAGCAGTGTAAGGTAACGCTGCAGGGCAGAGTGTGTAGGTATATGACAGGTAAAATCCATATAGAAAAAGACAGCAGGTAAAAGAAGAAAAGATCCAGCTCCAGGATTCACACAACTTGCTAACAGTTGTCCATAAAAATGTGTGAAACAAGTGTGGTTAAAGATATTTTTCAGTCCCACAAGGAATCCCAGTAACGTCAAGTAGAGTATCAGGTATTTTACTCCATTCTTTCTCTGTATATCTTGAATATTTATGCAAACTCCTGAATAGAGTGCAAACAAAACACTGGATAGTCAGCATATTTTTGAAGTGAATATTTCTTTCAGAAGCAGGAAACAAAGGTCAGTGCTGCCCATGGAAGTAAAAAAATGCACCAACCTACTGATGGGAAAACTGTTAAAGATATATCATACAAACAATTATTTATGCATAAAGTATTCCACAACACAGGTCACAAGTCAAATCAAGGCATACTAATGTTTCCTTTTTCAGCTTCTTCAAAACTTCACATTAACCTAAACATTAATACAATAGGATTATGTGGAAGAATAAAGGGGAAAGGGCAAAAAGAAATAATTATGTGTGTGCAATTTCAAGTACTAATAATCTTTCTTGCATCAGACAAACAGCTATTTTCTGATTCACTGGGAAACAGTTGGATGATTTGTTCTATGAAGGTATAATTTTTATATTTATAGGAAGAAAGGAAAAAGACTGGAAAAATGGAAAAATGGGTTTATTGCCCACTGTAAGTAACTTTCTAAGACCAATAGCTGTTATTTTTTTATATTTTTAATACCATTTGTACTTATATATCATTTCAATTATATATAAATGGAGTGAAGATTCGTGTAAGAATGTTCACCCACACAGAGTTATAGAAGAAGAACTTATTTCCATTCAAAAATTTGTAAAGGTGGACTTCTCTATGGTGTCACTGATTCTGTGGTGTCACTAAGAGTGGACATCAGTTGACTTTGAGTTTACTGGAGAAAAGTGAATGTCCAAATATTCTTTGGGCCACAATTTTAGGACATGCTCTTTGGAGAAGCAAAACAGATCATAAATTTCCATCATTCCAGGATTGAATAATAGAATCTTAGAATCATATAAATTGTTTAAACTGTTTTGGTTGGAAAAGACCTGTGAGATAATCAAGTCCAACCATTGACCTAACACCACCACGACCATTAAACCATGTCTCGAAGTGCTATGTCTGCACAGTTTATGAATACCTCTAGGGACAGTGACTCCACCACCTTCCCTAGGTCTTCTAATCCAATGCTTGACCACTCAGTGACGAATTTTTTTTCCTAATATCCAATTGAAACTTCCCATGCTGTATTTTCAGGCCATTTTGTCTCACTGTATTGTTTGGTACCACGTAGAAGACACCAACACCCACCTCACTACAATGTCCTTTCAGGATAAACTGTCTTTGGGTCCTGATACAACCTACTTCCAGTGAAATGGTTTTACATTATATTTGCCTTCGAAATGCCATGATGCTCAAGCACAGCATTTTAAAACTTGTGCTGAGTCCTATTCACAATGGTAGTAGTACTTTGGGAATGAAAATAGAGGAGTTTTAAGCACATCTGTGTCTCAGATATATAATCATACACAGTTTCTTGAGAGAGGATTGAGAGAGGATTTGGCTGCTGCTTTTATATAGATATAGATATAGATATAGATATAGATATAGATATAGATATAGATATAGATATAGATATAGATATAGATATAGATATAGATATAGATATAGATATAGATATATAGATATAGATATAGATACACACACACACCTACTCAAATGCCTTCAAGTTACCCCTTCCAAAAGATGACAATTGCTTTTAGGAGGATTTGTTTTTATGACTTACTTTAAGAATGTCTTTACCTGTTGTCATTTTACTTGGTTGATTGATTTTCTGATTATTTGTTTTAGATTTAGAAGTCTTCTTATAAAAAAACAAGAGAGAAAACCCTGTCCAGATAAGAAAAAAAGCTTCCTTTGATAATAGATCTATCTCATCCTTCAGAATTTCATTGCACACAGCATTGTTTATGTCATCAGTAATCTTGCTGACATATAGCATGGGCTGGTTCTTCACGATGACTGTAATTCAGCTTGGTGAAAGCACACTTTGACAATACTTACCACTATAGTAAGACAAGATGAGAAGCAGTACAAAAGTCTTTCAGCAGATCTTGTGCTACTTTTCTATCTTCACCTCTGGAAAAGCTGCCTGCTGGTATGGAGCAGATGAGCATTTCACATGATCACTGTTCCTCCCTAATACAATCCTCAGTACCTTCCTACTAAACCGGTCCTCAGCACCCTCAGTAAGCTACTCCTCTGTAGCCTTTTATCTTATAATGGGAATACTGAAATAATAGACAAGGAGCTACAGTGATCCTTATAAATATGCAATGTAAACAATTGAGATGATAGGAAAGGTAGCCCTGTGGAGGCCCTGCCTAGTGAAAGGAAACTTGCCTGATCACTCACCCACCCACCTCCTTTCATTTTTTCAGCATATGGAAATTCAGTAACCCAAGCTGTTGAGTTAAAGGTCAAAATGGAACTCTTTCTCACCCTTTTTCATTTTTCCAAGCCAAATATTTTACTGGCTTCTATACAGTGAAAAGTGTGGGGGTGTGGGGGGGGGAAATGGAAAATATATCCTGACTAGACAAGGGGTTATCCTTCTTTTAACTGTGCAACCCTTTGAGTATTTTTATGTTTGGTGTTTGGGTTTTTTGCTTGCTTTTATTTTGTCTTTTTTTCTTTTTCTGGTAGTTATCTTGAAATAACGAAGTCAAATCAATTAACATATTTGAATTCTATCTGAATTTACACTGTTTATGTTACAGAGGTGACCAGGACTGGCTTGACTTTGGAGAAGGGTAGGACAAATTTTGCACTGATTTATACATCTTGTCATTCCAATACATGTGCATATCTGCAGAACACAGCCCAGTCAGTCACTACATGCTTTCTTTGAACATATACGTGCATGAATGCACACAATTTTAATCCTTTGAAGGTTTTTCTTTCAGAGCCTCACTTAATTTCAAGTTACAGCAAGTCTATCCTATTTCAGTATATTTATCATCATTTCACCCCAGTCTGCACAAAATGTGCAGGGTCAGTAGCGCCAGCAGATTGAGTCTGCCAAGGTGCTGGAGATGAAAGGTCATGAACAGAATGTTATTCCTGATAAATGAAATCTGCTGCTGCTCCTTCCATTTCTGTGCAAAAAGCTGCAAGTCTTTCAGAGCCATGTGTGCCGACTGGTAGAGTTAGAGGCCACCTGCTCTGTAAATGATAAGGAGAAATGAATGAATTTAATATTGACAGCTCATTAATCTGTTACCTGGTGGCCGCTGCACTGAGGCCTGATCACAATTTACAAAAAAATCATGTATGGTTGCCTGAAATCTTATTTAGTAATATCTTGGCAATCTATGAATTAATCCAACCTAAAGTCATGTATAATAATCATAATGGAATTTGTTAGCAGCTGTAAGCGCTCTACCTCTGATAACCCAAGGAAAGTTTTTTTTTTTCTCACAGTTCTTTCCAACATGGTAACTATTATTATTAAATTTAATGAGTGACAGAAGAGCAATACTTTTTCTTGCTCTAACAACTGAAACATAATATGGCTGGAATGGACAATTCCTTGGTATTTATGGATTACATATACTTAACCACGAGCAGTAAGACTAGTGATCAGACATAAGCTTTTTCATAGAATCATAGAATAGTAAGGTTGGAAGTGACCTCAAGGATCATCTAGTTCCAACCTGCTAACACAGGCAGGGACACCTCCTACTAGTACAGGTCACCATTTTTTTTGTTGTTGCTTTTTAATATTATTTGTATTGTTAACTACAAGGTGGCTTATAGACAGATTGAGTTTTTCTATAGGTCCTGCCTAAAGTCTTTCCTTACTTCACAGAATTTGCACATTTAAGTCACATGAATATGTATTACTCAACTCGAGGAAGAGTGCAAGATTGGGACACATGAGTTTGACCAGATGACTACGTATACCAATTTCCCAAAGAAGAGAAATGGTAAAAGCAGACTTGCCGAGGACCAGAACTGTTTTGTTGGTGCTGGTGTCACAGCCCAGCTCTGACTGGGAAGCCATGCAGCCACTAGGATGGTGCATGATTAATAAGCCACATCCCAGAACATGCCAGTATGGCAAATGCCTTGACAAAGTTAGCCACAAGACAGAAATAGCCTACCTTTAACTCAGGCCACCTGTAGTTTTCAGTGTAGCTCCTGTGACAGAGCTGCATCATAGAATAGCTTGAGTTGGAAGAGATCTTTGTGATCATCTGCTCCAACTTCCCCACCATGGGCAAGGGTTACTCTCAACTACACTGGTCTGCTCAAAACTTCATCCAATCTGGCCTTGAACACACCCAGGGAAGAGGCATCCATAACCTCCCTGGGCAACCTATTCCAGAGTTCCACCACCCTCATATCTCAGTTGAGGGCTGTGCTAGCACAGGGCCTCCTGGCTAATGCCCACCTCTAGGCATTAGAGGTAAGTGTGTGCAGGATGTCTCCTTACAGTACCGCTTGAGACTTGATATGGATGGAGCAAGGAAGCAATATTAAGGCCAATGTCACTGCTCATCTTTCTGATAGTGGATCTATGACTTGTTTCTGCAGGTGTTTGGTTGTACTTCCTTCACATAAAGCCAGGAAGGATGCCCATTCCTGTTGCCTCTATGTTTGCTTTTCAGATTTTGGACTGCCCGCCTCTCTCCATCCTTTCCATAGGAGCACTGGTTTCAGAGCACAGGTTTTTATGTGCTGCATAAGGAACCAGTTGAGAAAAACTCTGAGAAGATGATTCTGAGCCTTCCAGAACCATGGCTTTCACTACAGGGGATCCAGAATGTCACAGTGCTGAAGTACCTGCCCTAGGGGACTGCCAGTATCCTTGCATTTTAATCATTTGCCACGTTGCATTGCTTCTCTGAACCACATACTTCCACAGGTGCATAGTGCCCTAAAAGACAGACAGAAAGCAGGTCACATATAATGGAAATAAATAAATAAACTTGAGTTGGGAACTGTATGATGAAAACTCATCTTTTTGATAAATACTTTTAAAACACACTAACTTCAAGACAAGTCTTAAAAGCAGAGACCTTTGGGGTCACAGAATGGATGCAAATAAACAGCTTGTTGTGGTGGTTTTTTCCCTTCCATAATTAAATAAATTCCTGATTGAAAGTGTGAGTCAAAGATTTTTACCATCTTGATGAACGCCATCAGGAACAGGTCAGATTGATCCTGTGCAATTCAGCGTTGTGAGGGGTTTTGAAAGGAAAACAAGGTTTGATTACCAGATTCCTGGAGCACATTTTGCATTGCTAAGTTGTTTTCTTTTGGTTTCTGCTGCTTCCCACCAACTGTGTGAGAATAACAGTGTTGTTTCATGAGCACTTTCATGCAAAGTGCTTGTAATACCTCTCCACTACTCTTCTCTGCACCAAAGTTTAGATGAATGTTTACATTTTTACAAATGATAGAAACACAGCCATCAACCCCCTGCCTCTATTCCCACTATATGGCCCTTGATAGGAGATGGCAGAGAACTCCAACCAGCAAAGATTGCATAGGAAAATGACCAAAGATTCTCATAATTTCCTTTTTCCTTTTGTCATGTACTAGCAGTGGACACCTACTTTCTGTGGTGAACAGGGAGCTTTGGTATTATGTGGCCAGCAATCAGTGTGGAGGAGTCAAAGAAGAGCAAAGGAAGGGTGACAAAGCCAGTGCCCAAAAGCCAAGAGAATTAAGTTGTTTATACATTGGCTTTTTATACCAGTTAGCAAACCAGTGAATGATGTGGTTTTTATCATTATTATTCTTCTACAATCAATGCCCTGCTCATTCAGATTCTTCACTGAAGTTTCAGTAAAGGACCGATTTCTCTTATGGGAATTTTCCAATAAACCTTAAACTACTACACTTGTGGTAAGGATCTCAGACAGTCACTCCATAGGGATACCCCTGAGGAGGATGGAACAGTGGTTGTCTTGTTAATGACTCTTTTCTTGTTTTTTGCCCCCTTTCATTTCACTGTGATTCATAGAAGGGTTGGAGTAGAGAGGATAAAAGATACAGAGAAAGGAAGCACTACTGCTAGAGAAGATGTTAAAATAGTCCAACACTAAGGAGAAAAAAACATGGAGGAGAGTGCCAGTGACAAGTGGTGTCCCTCAGGGGTCAGTGCTGGGACCAGTGCTGTTTAACATCTTTGTCAGTGACGTGGACAGAGGAATCAGTGCACCCTCAGCAAGTCTGCAGATGACACCAAGCTGTGTGGCACAGTCGACTTGCTAGAGGGCAGGGATCCATCCAGAGGGACCTGGACAGGCTGGAGAGGTGGGCCCAGGCCAACCTGATGAAATTCAACAAGACCAAGTGTAAGGTCCTGCACCTGGGTAGGCACAATCCCAAGCACAAATACAGGCTGGGTGGAGAATGGCTGGAGAGCAGCCCTGAGGAAAGGGACCTTGGAGTCTGGGTTGATGAAAAGCTCAACATGAGCCTGCAGTGTGCACATGCAGCCCAGATAGCAGCTGAGTCCTAGGCTGCATCAAGAGCAGCGTGGCCAGCAGGNCTGGAGAAGAGAAGGCTTCGAGGGAACCTTATAGTAGCCTTCCAGTATCTGAAGGGGGCCTACAGGAAGGCTGGGGAAGGATTATTTACAAGGTCCTGCAATGACAGGACAAGGGGCAATGGGCTTAAACTGGCAGAGGGGAGATTTGGACTGGATGTTAGGAGGAAGTTCTTTGCAGTGAGGGTGGTGAGGCACTGGAACAGGTTGCCCAGGGAGGTTGTGGATGCTCCCTCCCTGGATGTGTCCAAGGCCAGATTGGATGAGGCCTTGAGTGAGCTGTACTAGTGGGAGGTGTCCTTGCCTATGGCAGGGGTTTGGAACTAGATGATCCTTGAGGTCCCTTCCAACCTTACCATTCTATGATTCTATGATTCTATGATTCCATAACAGGGTCTCTGTTCCCACAAAGGCCATGCAGAGATCTCTTTGGCAGTTCAGTGTGCTGCTTGCACCTGGGCTAAAGTATACAACATGTGTATACATATATATGCATACTGTATGTTTTCTAGCCTCATTTATATTACAGCTTTGACATTGTTTGATAGCAAAGGACAGGATGGAGACTAGAAGAAGAAGAATAATTTACATTGCTCTCCAACCTGAGTACTTGACTTGCAGGTGTTTTTGTGTGACCTATCTGGGAGTAGCGGAAGGACCTACAGATGCAGTAGAAGAGGTGATTTTAGTTTGCTTTCCCTAGGTTGCTGCAGATGCACTGCAAAACTCAAATAGAAGTTTTAATCATATAGAATTTTGGGGTTTTGTTGTTTTCCCAGTTAACTAATTGAAGTCACTGTTCACAGGTTCATAAATTCATAGAATAGTTTGGGTTGGAAGGGATCTTAAAGGTCATCTAATTTCACCCCCCTTGCCATGGGGAGGGACACCTTCCATTAGACCAGACTTTTCAAGGCCTTATCCAACCTGGTGGCAACCACAAACTCCCAGGACAACCTGTTCCAGTGCTTCACCATCATCACTCTAAAGAATTTCTTCCTAATCTCCAGTCTAAATCTCCCCTCTTCCAGCTCAAAGTCATTGCCCTTGTCCTATCACTCCAAACCCTTGTAAAAAGTCACTCCCCCCAGCTCTCCTGTAACCCCTTTTGTATACTGGAAGGCCACTATGAGGTCTCCCTGGAGCCTTTTCCTCTCCAGACTGAACAGCCCTAGCTTTTTCATCTTTTCCCTGTAGGGAAGGCGCTCCAGCCCTCCAATCATCTTCATGTCCTCCTTTGGACCAATCTAACAGTTCAATGTCCTTCTTGTGTTGGAGACACCAGAGCTGGACATAGTGCTCCAAGGGGAGTCTCAAGAGAGCAGAGCAGAGGGACAGAATCACTTCCCTCATCCTGCTGGTCACACTTGTTTTGATGAAGCCCAGAGCACAGTTGTCTTTCTGGGCTACCAGTGACTGCTGCTGAGTCATGCTGAGTTTTTCATCAACCGACACCCCCCAGTCCTTCTGCTCAGGGCTCGTCTTGAGCCGTTCCTTGCCCAGCCTGGATTTGTGCTTGGGATTGCCCTGACCCAGGTGCAGGACTTTGCACTTTGTCTTGTTGAACTTCATAACCTTGGCTTGGGCCCTCCTCTCCAGCCTGTCCAGGTTGCTCTGTTTGTCTCCCCTCTAGTGTGTCACCCAGACCACACAGATTGGTGTCGCCTGTAAACTCGCTAAGAGTGCCTTGACAGAAGATATTAAACAGCATTGGCCTCAGTACAGAACCCAGAGGGACACTACTTGTCACATTCTTGGGATGAAGTTAGTCCCAGCTGAGGAGCTGAGAGGAGATGCTTGGATCTGAAGACAGGTTTGGCTGTAGTTGCACAGCTTGGTACTGTCGATAGGCAGAAACCTGGAAATCCTTAATATTGTTTCTCATCCTAGCAATAACTCCAACTATCAAGGATCCCAGCATAGAGGTGTTTGGGTAAAAGTGTATTATACTCTACACTGTGTTAAAAACCCTGCACCCAGGATCAGTACAGAAGCAAATCATGTACTTGAGGTAAAAATGACATTTTTAATTTTGATATCCATGAACATGTTTCCATCAATTAGGCTCATGAGACACGCCTGACATTTCTAAAATCACTGTTAAAATCACAGTCACTTTGAGATCAGTGCCTGAGTCTCTAAAGGGACCAAGATTTCATTCTCTGATGCCAGTGATCATAGTAGTGCCATTCTGAAGCTTTGAATCTGAAGGTGTTTTAGACTTTTTTCCACATTTTCTATGTAAAAAGACATTTCCAGGGAGCTCATAGTGTCAGACACTATGATTCCTGTATTACTATTACCAGGCAGAACCCAACAGAGTTGGTTGCTCTCATTGCATATGCCAAGAAGATTTAAAATACACTCACTCCAGTCTTGAACAGCTAAATTGATTGAGGTGTACTGAATCATTTGTGGCTTCAAACTGTCCATTGTAGACCAGAATATCAGTTAGTTCTCATTTGGCTTTCTTGTGGTTTTTCCAAGCAGTATTTCTGGCACAGAAGATAAGAGACATGCATATGATATAGTGCACTTGACATGAACGTGCAAGACAAATACATCAAAGTGAGAGCTATGTCAAAACACTGATAAATCATGTCTGCCTTCTAAAAACCAGGGTATATGACTGAATGTATACAACTGAATGTATATGACTCTGTTCCCTGGAAGCAATATACATAGTCATAGCTCCTGCTGAAGTATGGAAACTGGAATCAGCATAGTGCTTTTAGAGTTTTCCTTGCCATTCTGGGTAATTACCAGCTTAAATTGGGGGAAGAGGTACATATGAAATGTCATAAGAGTTTTGAGTCTGAATATTTGTATTGGAGTTGGCTGAGCTGGAGTTGATTCTCCCCAGAGGATCTTTCTAGAGCTGTGTTTTGCAGTGCTGTAGCTGGGTGTTGATGACACACCAGTGCTTTGGTTAGTGCTGAGCCCGGCACCCAGGCTGTGCTTTTACATTATTTCCCCCCCTCCCTAAACAGTAGGCTGGGGGGTGAGTAGGAACTTGGGAGAGGACAGAGCTGGGCCAGCTGACCCAAACAGACCAAAGGGGTATTCCATGTTGTGTGACATCAACTCAGATATAAAAGCTAAGTAAAAGAAGGAAGTGTGGGGGGCGTCTGTCCTCTGGAGCAACCGCTTATTGAAGCACTGCTTCCTGAGGAGTGACTGAACATTGTTTGCTGATGGGAAGTAGAAATAATGTCTTTGTTTACTCATTCTTCTGTCTGTGGCAGAAAGAAGAAAAGAATTACATGGCATTATGTGGTATTTTCATATCAGCAATAGTGTGATACCACTAAGTACAACTGCAGTGAAGACAGAGTAGCACAGTTAATACTTAAAACAGAACTTCTGTCTGGAGAAACTGTTATGCACATTAGCAAGGAAAGGGACAAAGAGCAGTAAAATCATCTAGACAAGCAAGTCATGCCATCCAATTCCTCAAACAATTCTTATCTAGCATGTAGGCATCAAAGCATAACATTGTATAATACAATATTGCACAATGGAGTACAAAATTTAAGATTATCTCTCTTAATGTAGTTCTTCCATTTCCATAATACACTCGTCCCTTCCTTCTCAGCATGGACTTTCAATAACAGGATGCAAAAAGGAAAGAGAATTTTGCTCACTACAGATTAATATGATCATGACTTAAGCACATAAACAAATCATGATCTTTCCAAAATGGAGTAAATTGCATAAAGACAAGTGCTAGTATTTAATTCAATAGTGAAAGAGAAGACAGGAAAGGAAAAACTGTTTTCTATCCATTCTCTGTAACTGAAATATTTGCTCATGCTCCCACACATCTAATATGTTTTGAGGCTGGCCGTAAAGTGCCTTCAGCACTGAGCAGCAAACATACAGAAGATCACTGCACCTAAAAACACAACTCCTGATGGAATGCGAGATGGATAATGGCTACAACAGGTATGGCAGTTACACTTACAAACTGAGTAATGGCATACATAACTTCTGTGTGATGTGGCAATACACTCCACACTCAGCACTTCACTAAAAAAATGTAAGAAACATTAGACACTTGCTTTTTTTCCCACAGAATCACACAGAATCACAGAATTTCAGGAGCTGGAAGGGACCTCGAGAGATCATCCAGTCCAAACCCCCTGCAGAGCAGGATCACCTATACCAGATCACACAGGAACATGTCCAGGAAGGTTATGAATATCTCCAGAGAGGGACTCCACAAGCCCCCTGGGCATCCTGTTCCAGTGTTCTGTCACCCTCATAGAGAACAAATTCCTCTTATGTTTACATGGAAATTCCTATTCCTCAACTTCCACCCATTGCCCCTTGTCCTGTCATTGGGCATCACTGAGAAGAGCCTGGCTCCATTCTCCTTCTGTTCTATCTTGTAGGTACATTTTTTTGCTTTTTTTTTGTCTGTTTGTTTTAGCATTCAATAAATCCATTTGCAATTACAGTAATCTATATTGTTATATAGTAATAATAGGTCTTGCTGACTTTCAGACCTGACTTAAGGGAGAGGCAACAAAGGTTCAGCAGTTTAGGTCCAGTAAAACAAATTGAAGAGAAGTAGTGAAGAATGCTTTCATCATTTTGTTGTTTGTTGAAGAGAAAACCAAGTTTTGCTTAGAAAATCAAGTGTTGAATTTAGAGTATTTCCCTGAAAACTGGGACTGACCTTCTAGACAATAAAGGAAGACTCCATGTGAGATACTGTGTACAATTTTAATGCTCCGTGATGAAGAAAGATGCACTAAAATAAAGAGGAAAAGATGCAGAAAAATTGCTGAAGGGATAAATAGAGTAATGTTTAGAAATCCTAACCTGCTTGGCTTATTTGGTCACAGCAAAATGAGAGCTAGGTGAAGCGGTGACAATAAAATAAACAATCACTAACTGCTTGTTAATTAATTTGCGGTTGGAACTGTAAATGAAACACTTCAGAAATGAAGTTCTGGAGCATAATATTGTACCACAAATATTGTAATTTGTATTACATTAAATTTGATCTGTTTTGATGGAAATGGTTTGCTTTTTATGAAGGGTATAAATCTTATTAACAATGTGATACACTGAAAGGATTAATTTCAGAATGTGACCACTGCAGACAGAGGATCCATTTTCCTTAATGGTCATCTGCGTTCCGAGCAATGACAAATTGAACTGTCACTCCACTATCTCTAAAGAGAGGCTGTATTCCATGGCCTCATGTTTTGGGGTTTTGTACATTCTCTTACTTGAAATGCAAACAGTGGTGCCCTTATTTTGCAGGGGAAATCAGAGTATTAAACAAACACTCTCACAGTGAAATGGGAATATTCCGTGCTAGTTCTCACATCTGGGCTGCAATAGCTCTGTAACTTTGTCATAATCCATTTCTGTTGTAAACAGAAAAAAGAAGCTATAAATTAATCATTCCTTATGATGTCCTCAATAGTACTCCTAAATATAAGTATATACACATGCAATATGAACTATTAAAAGGACTTCCAATTTGACAAAACTGGATGCACTTGCAAAATAAATGCTACTTAGTTATGTTCTTTCTTTTTTCTGCAGATATCCCAGTCCAACTCCAATCAGAAGCCATGTGTGTGCTCAAACATGAGCAGAGGCATCAAAGAATAGTAGAATCATACAATCATAGAATTGTTTTGATTGGGAAAGACCTATAAGTTTATCAAGTCCAACCATTGACCTAACACCACTATGGCTATTAAACCACATCCCAAAGTGTTGTGTTTATGTGTTTTTTAATGCCTCCAGGGACAGTGACTCTGCCACCTCCCTGGGCAGCTTATTCCAATGCCTGACCCCTCATTAAAGATTTTTTTTCCCCTATCATCCAATGTAATCCTCCTCTGACTCAGTTTCAGGCTACTTCTTCTCATTCTATCACTTGATATAAGGGAGAAGAGGCCAATAACAACCTCACTACAATCTCCCTTCAGGTAGTTGTAGAGAGCAACAAGGTTTGCTCTCAGCCTCCTCTTCTCCAGATTAAACAATCCTAGTTCCCTCAACTGTACCTCATAAGACTAGTTCTCTAGATTATTCATCATCTTTATTGCCCTTCTCTGGACATGCTCCAGCAACTCTATGTGCTTCTTGGAGTGAGTGGCTCAAAACCAAACCCAGTATTTAAGGTGTACCTTCACCGGTGCTGAGTAAGGGGGCATGATCACTTCCCTACTCCTACTGGCCACACTATTCCTGATCTAAACAAGCATGATGTTGGCCTTCTTGGCCACCTGAGCACACTAATGAGTGATGTTCACATAGCTCTCAGCTAGCACCCACAGGTCTTTCTCTGGACAACTTCCCAGACACTCTGCCCCAAGCCTGTTACTTGGGATTGCTGTGACCCAAATGCAGGACACAATACTTGGTGTTGCTAAACCTCATACAACTGACCTCAGCCCCTCGAACCAGCCTGTCCAGATCCCTCTGCAGAACCTTCCTACTTTCAAGAAGATCAACACTCCCCACTAATTTCGTGCCATTTGCAAACTTACTGAGAGTGCACTCAATTTCCTCATGGAGATAAAGATATTAAATTACACTGACCCTAGCAATGAGCCCAGGGAAATACCCACTTGTGACCATCCACCAAATAGATTGTCTCCATTCATCACCACTCTTTGGGCCAGGCCATCCATCCCATTTATAACCCAGCAAATTGTCCACACATCCAAGCCATAAGCAGCTATGGGAAACAGTGTTGAATGCCTTTCTGAAGTCTGAGTAAAACAACACCCACAGCCTTTCCCTCATCCACTAGGCAGGACACTTTGCTGTAGATGACATTAATCAAGCAGGACCTGCCCGTCATGAACTCATGCTCACAAGGTCTGATCCTCTGGTTGTCCTGTGCATGCTGCTTAATGTCACTCAAGATGATCTGCTCCATGACCTTCCCTCACACTGAGGTCACACTCCCCAGGTCTGTAGCTCCCCAGGTCCTCCTTCCTGCCTTTCTTGCAGATGAACATCACATTTGCCAGCATCTAGTTAGCTGGGAAGGTAAGGGTGTCTCAATTCCTGATGACAATGATGAGACAGATAATGCTCTTTGGACTACTCCTTACAGTACACACAAAACTGCAATTAAAAACAAAAACTGCAATTGTGACATCACTACCTTGTTTATAAATGGAGAAAACAAACCAGATTAGTGCCAGATGTCAAATACCAAATCTTTCTTGAACCCAATCAAATGTGTGTCTCCATTTCAGCCAGAATCAGTGATCTGTTGAATCATGTTTTTTCATTCATCTTACTTCCCCTAAAAACCTCACTATAATGATCTTTTCATTTTAAAACAGATCAGTCTCCCCCTTCTATTATTTTTTTTCCTAATGTACTTGTCTAACTTCTGTAAATTGCGGCTCTTCAGTGCTCTTCTGACATAACCTATGGGCTGTTCTGAATATCAGTTGCCAGTAGCTGCTCTAGTTATGCCACACTGTGGAGGAGAACAGTTTCTTTCAGATTTCAAGAACAATTCAGCCAGTTCTTAGACAGATTTCAACTGTGTGAGTTATCAGGTCAAAGAAGCACCTGTTTAGAATGAGGAATTGGCACAGTCCTGACAGATATAGACTGCTGTTTTATTTTTGGAAAATCAGCCTTAGGCTATTGTGGCTGGCTTGAGGGCAGACATAATATGCTGATATTCCAGCAACTAAATGTTAACTATAAAACTAAGCAACATGAGGGTTTGGGATTATTCTTACATTTTAAATAAATTGTCAAAAGCCTACTTTGCATCAATTCATTTAAAACTGGGCTGAGCCGCCCTACTGTCACTTAATATGCATTTCCCCACTGGAAACACCAGCAGTGGGAAGGGTGGCAGGGCTGGAAACCTCCTCTATGGAAAGGATTTCTGCTCCCTATTTTATTCCATGCCAGTTTGATAGACTAGGTATATCAATAGACAAAGGAAGACCAACAGATGCCATCTGTTTGCTGAGTAGTGTGATTGACAGGACTGAAGGATGGGAATCCATACAGAAGGACAGGCTGGAGAAGTGGGCTGAGGAGAATCTCATGATGTTCAATATGGCAGTGTGCAAGGTCCTTCACCTAGGTCGTGGCAACCCCATACAGGCTGGGGGATGATAAAATTGAGAGCAAACCTGCAGAAAAGACTTGGGTGTACTCATGGACAAAAAGCTGGACACCTCCTGAGCTGCATCAAAAGGAGCATGGATAACAGGTTCAGAGAGATGATTCTGCCACTCTGCTCTGCTCTGGTGAGTTCTCACCTGGGTTACTGTGTCCAGCTCTGGGGCCCCCGACACAAGAGAGACATTGACCTGCTAAAGCAGGTCCAGAAGAAGGGCCACAAAGATGACCAGAGGACTGAAGCACCTCTCCTGTGAAGACAGGCTGAAAGAATTGGGGCTGTTCAGCCTGCAGAAGAGAAGGCTCTGGGGAAACCTTAGAGCTATATCTTAATATCTGGAGGGGACTTAGAGGAAGGTTGGGGAAGGACTGTTTAGAAGGGCTTGTTGGGGTAGGACAAGGGGCAATAATTTTAAACTGGAGCAGGGTAGATTTAGGTTAGACATAAGGAAGAAGTTATTTACAATGAGAGTGGTAAAATACTGGAACAGGCTGCCCAGGGATGTGGCCTTATGCCTTGAAACATTCAGGATCAGACTTGATGTGGCCCTGGGCAGCCTGATCTAGTTAGATGGTTTCCTTACTCAGTGCAGAGGTGTTGGACAACACCTGAGGGTCCCTTCCAACCCAGTGCAGTCTGTGAATTTGTGAATCTGTGAATCTGCCCCAGATAGTCACAGTGGACTGTGATAAGGATTCATATCCATGATCACCATCAACACTTCAGCTCCTTTCACCATACTTTTGTGATACAGCCACCGGTTACCATACCATAACCTCAGTGGTGTTGTATTTCCTTCCCGCTCTTCCCTTTCATTTCTCCACGGACCTTTTCAGCCTTCCAAATACCAGCATTGTTAGATCCCTCCCATCAGTAAGGCCTGCAGTACAGCTTGTAGGAGGCAACATCAGGATCCATGTAAATTTCTGTCTCTGTGAACAAGGGCATTGTGGCTTGCATCTCTCCTGCAAGAAGAAAATGCATGCAACATGCTTTTCATGTATCAGTGCCCTGTAAAGAGTTAAAAACCTTGTGTGCTGGGAGAGGTTAACTATGATTGAATAGTTATTGTAAGACTACTGCACTTGTCATTGTTGTGTGCTATAAATAGGTTCTTTCATGCACTTCATGCTTCTGCAAAGAGCCCTGTCCTAAGCAGGTAATGCATGACGCTTAACCATAAGGCAAGGTACAGAACAATTCTCATTTAAGCAGAGTTCTGGCTCCTTAAAACAAATTATCCTCCTTTCACAAGCTTCTGTCCCACAAACGGTCTGAAGTGCCTATACATGTGGCCTTTTTGAATGAAAACCTCAACAGCCCTCTCCTGTTTACTGATGCTGAGGGGATGGAGTGGGGGAGGTAGTCAGGGAAACAGTCAGGAACAGCTGAGGAAATGAAAGTGATGTGGTATGCTTCCATTAAAATGTTTATGGGAATTAAGGTATTGTCCAAGCCATAATCACACAAACAGGTGACAAGGTGGAGGGTGAGCCAGGTAATCAATTACTCTAAACATGTTCATGATGAAATCCCAAAAGTGAAGGTTATGGAACCTGAGGGATTTCAGTCCATATGTAGCTCACTGCCACAACATGTGTCTCAGCTATGCCGTTTTACTCTGGTTTCCCACGTAGAAGCTGTTGCAGTTTTAACAGCACCTTGTTAAAAGCCTCAGTAAAAACAATGACAAGATCTTTAAAGAGGGAGATACTGGAGATATAGAGAATGTAAAATGGTGCACAACTATTGATGTTTCTGTCCTCTCTACAAATATACCTGTGAGAGATACATCCTGACATGTTTTCAGACTTTGTGTGGAGTTGTTCCCTCAAAAAAGATGGCTGTTATCAATTCTGAGTTCTCCATTTAGACCAACAATAAATTCTAATCCAACATGCTAAATCCAGGGACTATTGTTCAATGAAGGATCCAAATGATGGCAACATTAAGTAACGTGAGCAAGCATCTTCAGAATGTGGGACTGAAAACTGTATTTGCCCTGTGTACAGGTAGTGGTAATTATCTGCTTACATATTCAGTGTGGAGAACAGTTCTTTTAACTGTTGCTACTGTGAAGTGATGAAGTCATCAACAGTTCCATGCTAAAATATTTTATTGCTAAAGCAGAAACCTCTTTTTAGAAAATGTATAACATTGTGCTGTGGAATTATCTTCCGTAGTTCTTACCTTCTTTTTATTTCCCCCTTGGTCTCCAAGAGGTGAGGCATGACCAAGAAGGAAACAGCAGTGGAAGCACCTCCATTTGGGGAGGACTTGGAGGGGATGGAATGGGTAGGCAGACAGCCAAAACCACAACCTGGGGATGTGACTATCAATCTACTATTTGAATCTCAAGTCAGTCACACAGACATAGTGATGTTGCCTCTATATTTTTTCCTAACTGGTAAGGACCGCCTTCTTCTATAGCACACAGACTTACTTGAGTCAAACTGTCATTGCAGTACAGCTGGTACTTTAAATACCCAACTCAGGAGCTTATTATTATCATCCATAGTATTATCAGTTCTTTATTCCACTACATGTCATATACAGTACATGTTGTGTATTATAGAGGATTGCATCAGTAGATGAGTAGTAAGATCCAAAGTCAGCACAGAAAGCTGTGCAATTCTTCTGTATTGTTAACCACTGAACCTGGAGTTAGAATAAAGTACATATTTTACAATTTACTGAATGTTGTAGAGGTTTGGGGTATTAATTGGCCAAGGCAGGAATTATAAAAATAGAATTATTTTTATTTCCCCCCAAACTATACAGAACTAGTTAAGGTTTATTTGCAGGCTCTAGTTCAGTTGGGAAAATCTTCAAAGGATGTTATGGGCAAATTTAGAGATTTAGGAAGGTCAGAAAATGGAAAAGACTAAGCTAATAAACACAGCTTTACCCCACCACAAATTAGGCTGAGCAGAGAATCTAAGCAAAACAGCTTTTTACTCACAGATGTGAGATAGGAAATTGGCAATGATCCCTTGTTGGATCAGCAGCCTCTCTCAAATGCAAGCGATATCCAATCCTTGTGGATCCAAGAAGCAAAAATCTAAGGTGAGTGGAAAGACCCACCAAAGTCACAAGTGTCTCAGACGCAGCTTCCGTGAGTGGGATGATCACAGAAGCAGCACTGCCTCAGCAGCACAGGGTAGGGAAGCCAAATTGCTGGCATCTCCCCCAGCTCAGGGTAGCAGCAGGAAGTCAGGCTGCAGTATGGTCTGAAAGAAACTGGGTCCAGGTACTCTCTCAAATGGACCTGAGGACTTGTAGAGCTTGCAGATCTGCACAGAATGGTGCAGAAGTGGGGCACAACCCAAAACCAGGGACAGTGCAAAAATGGGAGCTGTGCAAAAGTCGGAGCCGTCCAAAGTGGGGAGGGTCCAAAGACAGGAACGCTGTGAAGTCAGAACACTGTAAAAGCAGGAACATTGTGCTTTCCCCTCACTGTTTAGGCCTTTTCTAGACAATGTCTCTATTTGCCATTTATACTGGGCATGAAGAACCAAGCCAACCACCAGCCCAATTCCAATGTGTACTTCCACATGAGTCAGTACACATGTGGAAAAGATGCCTTTTGCTGTTCCCCCTTTAAGCCCACGGGGTGGGGGAAGCAGTTTTTCACGCCTTCATCTTGCCCAATACAAACCTCCTAGAGACAGATAGGGGTGGTGTGACGGTTTGGGAGTGCCCCGCCCTGCCACACAATGAAAATCACTTACACTAGACTCAGCCTGCTGGAAGTTAAGGAATGAAGCTATATTTACAGATTAGCACAATTTACAAGCACATACACACACACGCACACACACACACTCATATATAGTTTTATACAGAAATATACAAGTTAAAGGAAATACAAAAGCACAAAATCTCTCCCTGCCAGGAGGATCCCAACCCAAAGCTCCCCCTTGTCCTGTTTTTCCCCTTTTCCCTCCCCATAGTTATAACCAGATCAAACCTGTATATCTCACATGATAAATCTGGAGAGATCTGAGGTAAGATGTCAAAAAGACAGCAAGGAGGTTAAGGGAAACAAAGGGTTAGGTCGGATTAGAGTTAAGGCAGAAAGCAGCCACAGACCATCCTAGTGAAAGGGAGCAGAACAACAACTACTGAGAAGTAACTCAGAAGTGTGAGCAGTGTCTTATCTATATTTTGACTGGCTCTGCTTCTCAGCAGAAGAATGAGTGATATAGGTTACTCTTATTGTTTTTCTTTCTTCTCACAGCTAAGGATTTAATTTCTTTCAGTAAAATATTCCAATTAGCCAAACCACCACAGGTGGGGGAAGAAAAAGGAACTTACAGTGCTCCACAACACTAAATCACAAGGTAGATCATGAATGTATGTGATTGGTAGTTAATGAAGTTAGTAGTTTATACTACAGATTAAAGTAGATCAAAAAGGTACAAAAATATGAGGGCGAATTGGAGAAACCAGGGGAAGATCAGCTAACAAGGAAATCTACTAGGATTTCAATATGGCGTGAAGGAAATAATTTAGTACTTCTATAAAATTAACAGACCCCAAAATCAAACCATATGTGAACTTTCTGATATCTCCTCTTGGCTTTGCTCTCATCAATCATCTCAGTTACATGGTGCTTCTCTTGTCAGCCCCTGTATACCTCCCCACTACTGCCTTTCTACATACCACTGCTCAAAGCTGGAAAAACAGAGAACAATGTAAGAAGGAAATCAGCAGGGATCTAAATAAACTGGTTTCTTAAAATGTTTCTTCCATTTTGACCTTCTTTCTGTCAAACTGTAAAATATCATTTCTGTGTGGAATAACAAGGACAATCTTCTGCTACATCACAGGAGGATCCTAACTGTCAGGAAGCTCCAGAGGGCAACTCTCTTGTCTAACAAAATCTTCTTCAACTAGCAGTGTCATTCTTGGTCCAGCCTGAATGCCTATCTCAACTTTCTGAAATTGTCCGTCTCGAAACTGTGTGAAACCGTGGTGTTCTCAGATATCATCTGCATAGTTATTCATAAAATCACAGAATGGCAGGGGTTGAAATTGACCTCAAATCATCTAGTCCAACCTTATTATTCCTTACTAGTCCATCACAGGATGTTGCTTAGCAGATTGCACAAGCTCACTGCATTCCTGCTAAAGACCATAGTGCAATTCAGCTACAAGTGTATCAGAGCAGCATTCAGTATGAAAAATGTGTTCCCCTTTGCTATCGACTGGAGATCCCAAGATTGCTCTGACTGGAATATTTTCATTCCATCATGAATGGGAGGGTAACAGAAGGACCATATCACAGTTGTGAGAAGTATGTTGATAGTCATGTCATATGGAAGCAATGCTCAGTGCAGGTGCATTGGCTTGGGAGTTGTCGA
The DNA here is from genome assembly GCA_013396675.1 of Eubucco bourcierii. Taxonomy (NCBI): domain Eukaryota; kingdom Metazoa; phylum Chordata; class Aves; order Piciformes; family Ramphastidae; genus Eubucco; species Eubucco bourcierii. The sequence continues at coordinate 47,821 of VWZE01016966.1, forward strand.
AGGTTGAGTCTGCTGATTCACGTTCAATACTACGCTACTGCCATGCCAGCTTCAAAATCCAAGTACTGTCTTGAGCAAAGTGTCATGGGGCTTGTAGTTTAGGTTGTAACTCAAGAGGTTTCCTCTTTGGGTTGCTGCTTCTGGTGTCTTAGTTAGGGTTGTTAGTGTTTTCTGATGGGCTGACTGCTGCATGCTTGGGGTGGAGGAAACATTTATCACTGCCTTCTGCTACTGTTTCTGCTTTTTGCCATGCTGTTCTGCAAAACAGGCTAAGGTAATTATGTATCTCATTAAACTTCTCATCTCACCTCAGAGATTTTATTTTTTCGTGTGTGTTACTTTCTCCCCTATCTGTGTGTGGAGGAGCTTCACTTCTAGGGCAGACTGAAACCAGGACGCATCCCCTCCCTATCTGTGTGGGTGGGCTTGGTAGAGTGGACTGTGTTAACCCAGGACAGGAGTACATTCTAGAACTTGCTGTAAATTTTAAGTGCTCCTGAAATACACATATTGTTATTGTTATGGCTCTTGAAATTTACGCTCTGGATTGATTTAGTTTTTGTTGTGGTGGTGGTGGTGGTTTTTGTTTGTTTGTTTTTAGTAATGAAACAGTATTTTGGTTTTGATGGGATTCAAATGTCTTGACTCTTCCTTCTTTTCCCTTTCACTACAGAGAAAAAAAAAATACTAATACTTTGATTTTTGAGGACTGCTGCCATTTTAAACTCAGACCCATCATTTTTTCCCCATATGCTGTTTTATTTTCTTCCTAATGTTTTTTCACCAGATTGGTTGTACATCAAAATTAAGCAAAATTAATCTGAGTGCTTCTGATTTGTTTGTGTGAAGGAAGAGGGGGAGGGGGAAAATCATATTAAATTTTGACAATTCTGTTGCAAAGCACTAAAATTAGTTTCCCAGATCCATAAGTCATTGAATGGCTGAGTGATAGCTGTGTCACGAATGCCTTTAACATTCTGTGAAGGACCTAGATATTAATTTGGAAGCAGAATCCAATACCTTGAAGATTTCTAACCTAAGGATATTTGTGCCTTCAAAGTTCATGAGCCATGCTGCTGCTTAATGGAATTCTGTGTACTTTTTATGGATTTTATTTTTAAAAGTAAGCTGGAATATATATATGCATATGAAATATACTGCTGATTGTATCTGAAATATGCTAATCTTGTATCTGAAATATGCTAATCTGAGGTAGTAAATCCAACCTTTGAAGTAAAAAAAAAAATAAATAAAAAATTGTCAAATTACTTAAACACATAATTAGGCCCAGTTAAGAGGTGGGTTATAAGAGAAATAATTGTGCTTTCACTTCATGCAGGATAAACAGTGAAGGGGAGTCTAGTTAATGGTGAAGGAAGGCTCTCCAACACTGCAGAATCATCATGAAAGTTGATTGACCCCTCTGATGAAGGGCATTTGTATCTATAGGCTGGAAATGCTCATAGGATCTAAATGTCCATTCTTACCCTCGACCTAGTCAGATTAAATCACTCAAGGAAATAATATAAGGGTTTTGACTCATCTGAGAAAGTTAGAGCAATTTAAATGCTCACATTTTAACCCTTATATCTTCTGATATCTAATGACTTACTCTGCTTTTACCCAATCATTTCCTGATAATTAAAGCAATCTTTTGTTTTATTTTTCAGTGCTTTATCTAGACATTAGTAAACAAAATTAATCTAAATGAAATCAATCTGATGAACATGAATCATATCTGTGTTTAGTCTCACTACTATAATTACCATTCCTCTTTCTTGTGTTTCCTGATAGACAAAAACACTAATGTGAATTAATTAGAAATAAAGGTTTTCATCCTTACAACATACACGAAGGTAACAAAGAGTTTGAGCTTCTGGTTTGTTTCTTAGCATGATCTAAGATACATAGTTACTAGATACATAGCTAACTTTCTCAAACCCTATGGTACAGGTTTAGCCAGATTTTGCAATCCGTGTATCACAGTATCACAGTATCACCAAGGTTGGAAGAGACCTTAAAGCTCATCAAGTCCAACCCATTATCACAGACCTCAAGACTAGACCATGGCATCAAGTGCCATGTCCAAACGTGCCTTGAACACCTCCAGGGACGGTGACTCCACCACCTCCCTGGGCAGCCCATTCCAGCAGTCAATGACTCTCTCAATGAAGAACTTTCTCCTCACCTCCAGCCTAAACTTCCCCTGGCACAGCTTGAGACTGTGTCCTCTTGTTCTGGTGCTGGTTGCCTGAGAGAAGAAGGTAACCTCCCCCTGGCTACAACCACCCTTCAGGTAGTTGTAGACAGCAATAAGGTTCCCCCCTGAGCCTCCTCTTCTCCAAGCTAAACAATCCCAGCTCCCTCAGCCTCTCTTCATACGGTTTGTGCTGGAGGCCTCTCACCAGCCTCGTTGCCCTTCTCTGGACACGATGTGATGCCTCGTGTCACACTGTAAAGTAGCCAGGCCGCCTCTGACGCTGTTCTTTCCAAAAGAAGCAGCTGCAGGTGGTCCTACATTGTGTTGAAGACATCAAGAGATGGAGATTGCTTTCCCTCAGTGTGTTCATTCCTTTCTCTGGCAGTGCCCCCCAATTTGTTCTGCTATGGGAGCATCCTCTTAAGCCTAAGAGCACAGTGGAGATTTTTGCCACTGAACTGTTTTGATTTTGCCAGGTCAACCAAGAGTGGCTGCAGATCACAGCTCTTTCAAAAGGGAAAAAGAGAGAGTGTCTCCTTGGAAGGTTGTGCTGTGTCTATTCTGATAAAATAGACACAGAACCCAGAAAGAGCACCCATTAGCAAAACAAAACCCCAACCCCCAACAAACAAACAAAAAAATCCACCTTTAACAACCAAAACAAAACCAATCAAAACCAGAAAAACACCACAGGTAATATACTGAACACACTCATTAATTCTGTCATGGCAATTATTTTAGAATCTGAACTTTTACTGGCAAACATTAACAGAAAATTACTCATAAATACATAACATGCCCTAAGGGAGCTTGCCTGAATGTTTAAACTTCTCTTATACATTCTTAGGGTTACTATTCCTTCTAAATTATTCATGTCCAGATCAAATGTGGGTCCTTATTCCTCAGGGGCTGTAGGAAAGTTCATTGTCTGAAAACTGTGCTTCTGTTCTTTGAGACTAGATGCAAGGTACAGAGCTGATAAGCCAAAGAACAACATCCACCCAAGTGCAGATGCTCAAACAGCCAAAGATGTAAACAACTGAGATTTGGAATTACACAGGAGAAGCAAGGCAAGGTTTTTACTTTATTAGGTGTTAAAGAGACAGATATGGTGATGTGAGACAACACAGAAGTGGTGTCAAGAAACCCATTTTACCCCCAGGATCTGGTTGTCAAACGCT
>VWZE01016966.1:58404-71996 GCA_013396675.1 Eubucco bourcierii
AAAAAAAGAAGTTGAGTTTCCAGTTGACTACTTCTTGAACAGAATTTTCAGACTTGTTAATTTTCTTTGATCGCACTGTTAAAATCTATTCATTCTCATCAAAAGATCCAAGTACAAAAGAAGTGCATAATTTTCAATTTAAATTTAGAGAGAGACAGCCCTCTCAAAAGTACCCTTCAAGGTAGTTCCTGCTAGAACATAGATGAAAAAGATCACATTGACACAAAAGCCAAATCCAGCCAAGCCTTTGGATCATTCCCAGAGCTCAGAATTAAATATGTCTGTGAAACAACCCATTCTAGATAATTATATACAAATGAGTATAGCACGCATCAAGCTTTGCTTTGGCAAGGGTCCTGAGCCATGATTTCTGCATTGAGGATCCCATCCTCAGACAGGAATAGCCAGCTATACAAATACAGGGTGAGGATCAGCTGGCTGGGTAGCAGAAAGCATCTGGAGTTGTTAAGTCTCTAACTAGATTGTGCTGAGATATTGTTGTGACAGAGGAAAAAAATCATGATAAGGCAAGTAGTGAAATCTTGCCTACAGAACATGTGAATCAATCATTAATCTGCTCAGCTGTCCTACAGCCTCAGCTGAGATCTCTGCTCCTTCAAGAAAAATGTGAATCAGTTAAACACAGCCCTAATTATTCTATAGTCTAGAAAGTATGGCCTGTGGATGAAAATTGAGCAAGTTAGAATTATTTAGGAATAACATGAAAATAGCCTACAGACAGGTGAAAGGCTGCACAAAGAGGGATAAGCTAAGACAGGCTAAGCTAGGCTAGAGAGGAGAACAAGATAAAAAACAGCTGAGAGGTTAAAAAATATTTGCTAGCAGCAGGCACATGGTGTGGCCAGACTAGATTGCCCTCAGAGGGTTGCCAGCATGGGAGAATTTTGAGGACAAATTAGATAAACATCGATCAAGACTAAAACCAGATACTGTAAATCCTTCCTTAGGGTAGGTGTGTACTAGATGGCCTTGAATGAGGACAGGCTGAGAGAGTTGGGGTTCTGCAGCCTGGAGAAGAGAAGGCTTCGAGGGGACCTGATAGTAGCCTTCCAGTATCTGAAGGGGGCCTGCAGGAAGGCTGGGGAGGGACTATAGGCAAGGTCTTGCAATGACAGGACAAGGGGCAATGGGTTTGAACTGGCAGAGGGGAGATTTAGACTGGATATTAGCAGGAAGTTGTTTACAGTGAGGGTGATGAGGCACTGGAACAGGTTGCCCAGGGAGGTTGTGGCTGCTCCCTCCCTGGATGTGTTCAAGGCCAGGTTGGATGAGGCCTTGAGTGAGCTGTACCTAGTGGGAGATGTCCCTGCCTATGGCAGTGGGTTGGAACTAGATAATCCTTGAGGTCCCTTCCAACCTTACCATTCTACAATTCTATGATTCTATTCTATGAATGCTACAGAATTCTCTGCCAAGTGATACTAATGCAGTTTCTGGTCAGTCACAGCCCCTACAGATCAACACCATCCAGATCACTTCTATTGAAAACTTCTGCATGGTCTGCATGGAAGAGGTATGTACCAGATGATTGTCCTAGGGCAAGGCAGTGCTGCCTCCACCTCTGGTACTTGACTTATGTGACTGGCACTTGAAAGTTCTTTCTGGAACTACTTTCACAGAGGTCTCACTAAGTAACTTCTCCACTGTTTCAGTAAGAACCAATGATGGAGTCGATTGCTTTGGAGCTGCCTTCATACCACCGATTTGAAGCTCTGCTGTGGCTCCTAGCTGGATGGTAAGGCATTTGTTCTGTTGGTGATTAGCAACCTCTCAGTTAACTTGAGTGTTTCAAGGAATGCAATGGAGAAGTCTAGCATTCTGTATAGGAAGCAACTGATTTATTTTGGGGAGGACGCAGAATGCTTCATGAAGAACAGAACCTGAGGTGAGACAGTTTACGTGTGCCATATGCCATCCAGCACCAGGACTGCTCCTTCCACTACTGCCCAGACACCAAGCTGTACCTGAAATCAGAGAAATGTCATGTCACTGTCAGCTAATGCACAGGAGGCTGTAATGCAGCCGAGTAGCACAGGAAAGGTGGCACATGCTTGACTGATAGTGACAACCTGACATTTGACAAGTGAGTTTTAGATAGAGGGGTTTTTCTCTGTGCTGGGAAGTGCTCTGCAGACATTCACTAAGCTTCATGGTACTTCTCATGCTACCTCCCTCTTATAAATGCAGAAGCTAAAGCTCATCAATTTAGCTTCATTCCTGACAGAAATAAGAGTAAGAATAAGAGTAGTAAAAATGAGACCTTGAGTAACCTGTACTAGTGGGAGGTGTCCCTGCCTATGGCAGGGGGTTGGAACTAGATGATCCTTGAGGTCCCTTCCAACCTTACCATTCTATGATTCTATGATTCTATGAATAAGAATGAGAGTAAGAATAAACTCAGTGCTGGCTGGACATCAGTGGTTACTGGTTGGCATTTTACCACCTTGCCTTCAGTGCAATGTCCCAGGCAGGTTTAAATGACTCCTCAGGATGCTCAGGTGCTGTCTGCACTCCCTCGTGACTGGCTGCCATGGAGAAGCTCTGAAATGTGGCAAGCAATGCTTAAGCTCCACCAGCAGCTGCAGAGCTTGCATGCAGTTATCACAGAAATTGGCAGGAGAGAAACTATGGCAGAAAGGACTCCCTTACAGTCTCATCTTCAGGCAGCTGGGATTTGCATGTGTGCACTCCCACTTGCCATCCATCACACTTGCACATGTTCTCACAAGCCTAGAGGGCTGAATCAAAAATTACTTTGTTTCTACCAAATTAACCCACGTCTCCACCTTAGGTATAATTAAACACAGATGTCTCATAAGCTAGGACAAGCCCCAGACCTGCATGAGTTATTGCTGTACCACAGCAGTAAAGTGCAGTGCATCAAAAATTAGCAACTTTGTAAGGATTTTTTTGGTTTGACTTTCCTTTATGTGTGTGTGTGGTTCTTATTTCCTTGAAGCCCAACTGGAATTATCACAGGATTTTGTGTGTATATATGAAAACCCTTGAATTCCCAGGTATCTGGGAACTTTATTTTATTTTTATGTCTTGAGAGGTTTATGCCTCCCCTTGTTGAATGTTGTGTCTCAGAAAACACTCCTCTTGAGCACTAACCTGTTCAGGCTGGAGTAGCTGAGCATCATGCACTGGCTGCTGTCTCTGGCCCATGGCTGAGACGGTGGCATGAGAAAACGTAGCAGGCTGGTTGAAGCAAGCCAATTTCTGTGCTCTCTCTCTTTCATAATGCCTGCAGTAGTGACACTTCAGTAACACAATATTCTTGCCAGGCTGCAAGTGTTTTATCAGCAGTCAGCAGCAGGGATGATCCTTGAGAAATGATTCTAGTCTTTGGGAATCACTAGCATCTGGAAGAACAGAATCATGGGAACCCTGCCAAGCATCCCACACATAAAACTCCAGGTTTCTGAGTGCAGGGTTCTCCAGGCAGGCAGTAACAAAGCAGCCCAGAGGAGTTCCAATTTCCTTTTTCTCTTTCCTCTGCTTGTCAGACACCCTTCCCATTTTTTGAGCTGAGTGCATGATGTGTGCTGCATCTAGGGTGAAATCCAGCATAAAGAGAAACTCAGCTTGTATCCATAGCAGAACATGGCAGTGGGAGGAGCATGAAGGATGTGAAGCTGGTGAAAAGCAGCAGTACTTCGCTGAGGCAGTGCTGTGGGATCAGGGGAAAAAGTCAATAGTGGCCATTCGTGTGTTATAGTAGCCTGTCAGGATTACTCCAACAGCAAATGTTGCTCCCACAGCATCTTTATATTCAAGGTCATGAAAACATTCACCAGTGAAAAATTCTGCATTCTCAGGGGATGCATCACCACTGTTGAGCAAGTCTTATTTTCACATGGTATCTGAGTGTTAAGTCAGCTCCCTCAGGAGTGTGTAACTGGCTTCAGCAGGCACTCCTTAATGCTGTGCCATTACGCTTGTTTATTAGTAGCAGTAAGAATACTGAGAAAAGGCCACTTGTGATGGTTTTGGAGTTCCCCACCCCCTACACACTTTGTAAAATGACCCAGACTAGAACTCAGCCAGCTGGAAGTTAAGGACTGAAGCTCTGTTTACAGATCAGCACAATGTACAAGCAGATATATACACTATAGACAGGAATATTTACAGAAACATTACCTTTTACAAGAAAAAGGTAATACAACAACACGACTCCCCTCCCAGAAATCAGAGACCCCAGGAGAGGCTCCCAACCACCCTTCCACCTTCCCCACCCCTGTACCTTACCCCAAGGTTTACCTTACGCACAAGGTAAATTAGGAGGATTGGCCAGGTGGGGTTAGAAGAAAAGTGGTTAGTGAGAATTAATCGGCAGAGGAGTCAGAGCCAGAAGCTGCTAGACCGCCCCAAGCTGCTCTCCTAGCAAGAGACAAATAGAGACCGACCTTATCTATATTTTGGTTATTATTCCCAAACAATTTTGCAGCAAACCTATGAGTGAAATAAACATCATGATGTTTTCCTTTCACAACCTATAGTGTAATTTTCTCTATTAAAATATTACAATTAGCCTCAAACCAGCACACCACTGAATCAAGAAGAACTTTGAGTTCCTCAGTGATTCCAATAAAAACTGGGAAACGTGTGACAAAAGAGAGAAAACCTGCATCTTGGATACGACCCATGGGCAAGTAAACAGGAACAAGATGAAGAAGTCATAAAGTACTTATGGTAGGGTAACTGAAGAACAAGTTAAAGTTGGTTAACATGGTTGCTACTGAGTCAAAACTTGGAAGTATTTTCACAGAGTATATGCTGATGTCATCATGTTAAGAGAAACCATGGTGATTTGTCAGCAGCTAGAAACCTCACCCTGTTGAGTGCTGCTGGTAATGCTTTAGTTATGCACTTTTCTGACATCTTTTAGGGCTACATATTTTTTTTTGTGCCAGTGGACACTGACCTCAAAGCCCTCAAAGCTTTCATCTACTACCAGAAAACAAAATATCTTTGTGGTGCATTGGAAGAGTGCAAAACCAGTGTGGTTTTGCTGTTTTCTTTTTAAAGGTGGTACATTTAAAATTATTCTGTTGTTTCTTAAATCCAGTTCTCAGTGTACATTGTAACAGATGGATCTTATTTTGCAAATGCTGAGCTTTTTTAAACTCTGCCCACATTACTTCTGGGCAGAATGAGAGGACTTACCTTGTCTGTGTATACATTACTGACTGAAAATACAAGTTACATGATGGTTGTGTAGTGTCACCAGTTGTGGTTTACTTACATGACAAGTCCTAACAGTTAAGAAACATCGAGTTTGTAGGAAAATGCAATTCAACATTAGCACAACTGTTTCTTCCTTTCCTTACTGGAAATTGCTGAGGTGATCCCTGGACCTATTGCACACAACTACATGTATGAATTCAGTAGCAAACTTGATCCTTTGGCCAGCATTTGTTTGTAGAACTGTGACTTCAGTTGCACACCGTTGGAAATGGATTCTGTTGAGTTAGGCTTAGCCTGCAAATTGGATTTTTAGAAGAGGAATTTCTGCGTAGTCTATGAACAATTAAAGTATTTTTCTGTGATTCATTATTCCAAGAGAAGTGTGCACTTATTTTTAAATACAGATAATAATCAAGTAGTGTAAATATTTGAAAATAAGGTTTTAGGTTTGGGGTTTTTTAAATGTTCAAAATAAATGGCAACGTCTTTCTTATTGTAGGAAGATGACTCTCCTGAGAAATACCCTGGTCTAAAGAGTGCATTTGAGTGGATCAGATATTAGCTGACTTGGGTGTACGTCCTGGTTTAACACAGCTTGCTGTAACGAGACTCTTGCGCACGACTGTAACCCAAAGCCCTGTGGACTGAGATAAGGAGAGTTTAAGGGGAATTTGGTTGGGGATTAATTGATTGAGGCAGGAATTATAAAAATAAAATCGGGGGGTTTTTTTGTTTTCTTGAAAAGCTCTGCCCCCAACCTATATACAGAACTAGTTAAGGTTTATTTACAGGTTCTAATTTGGTTGGAAAATCTTCACAAGGATGCTTATGGGCAAGTTTAGTAATTTAAGAAAGTCAGAAAATGGAAAAGGCTAAACTACAACACAACTTTGCCCCACTTATAATTCAGGTTGAGCAGGGAACCTAGGGAACGGCAGATTTTACTCATGAGGGTGAAGTAAGAATTTAGCAATGATTCCTGCTGAATTGCAAGACAAGGTCTTGCAATGACAGGACAGGGGGCAATGGGCTTAAACTGGCAGAGGGGAGATTTAGACTGGATGTTAGGAGGAAGTTCTTTACAGTAAGGGTGGTGAGACACTGGAACAGGTTGCCCAGGGAGGTTGTGGCTGCTCCCTCCCTGGAGGGGTTCAAGGCCAGGTTGGATGAGACCTTGAGTGAGCTGTACTAGTGGGAGGTGTCCCTGCCTATGACAGGGGGTTGGAACTAGATGATCCTTGAGGTCCCTTCCAACCTTACCATTCTATGATTCTATGAATTTCTCTGTGGCAGCCTCTGAAACTGCAACCTCTTGCACTGTAAACCTGCCTCTTTATTTCTACTCAGAATGCTAACAGTGTCACATTAATGTCATGTTATGTTATTTTGACACTCATTTAACAGTAGCAGTAAACCCACTGAATAGTGACTCTTACCATGAAGCAATTATGCCAAAATCTGTTTTAGACCCTTGGATGTATGCATTTACTCCCGAGTGATTGCAAAAGCTTATCTGGGAAAACAATTTAAAGAGAAATCAAAGCCTTCATCTTCTTTCTTCTTTATTTCTTTTCATCTTTCTCTCTTTCTCTTTTTCGTTTTTTTTCCTTTCTTTTTTCTTCCTTTCTTTATTTCTCTCACTCTTTTTCTCTCTTTTTTTTTAAAAGGATGTAAAATTTCAACAGTCACATCTTCTGTCTTTATCTATTTCCATAAAGCATTAAATGCCTTGTAAATTTTCTTATGCCTCATGTGCCTAAAACATTAAACATATATGAGCCTCTCTCTCTCCTTCAATGTATCAAAACAGATGCTTGTTTAATGTTGCCTGTAGAAATGGCTTCCTCTCTCATTTTTCCTGTTTCTCTCCCTCCCCTTCCTGGTGTCTGCTCTCCCTGCTTAATGGGAAGCAACGAGCAAGGAATATACGTCCAGTGCAGATTTTCATTCCAGTTTCACTCCTCCCCCCTTCATTTTTTTTTATCTCCAAAGTGTTTGCAATATTTACTGTGTTGGAAACAGTGACACATAGTCTGGATCAGCACGACATAGGTAGGGTTATGAAGCTCATGGGAGAAGTAAAATTGCTTTGGAGGCAAGTCAATGAAACAGAGAAAGGAGACATTGGTGCTCCTGCCTAGAAATCAATCCCAGAATATGGTGGGTTACAGGAGATGGGCCCTGTTCTGTTTTTAAGAGCCTATTAAGCATTTGGGTGTTGCTGTTGGGTGTCTGTGTGTCTATGTCATCAGGCATATTTTGTGCTGTGCTGAATAAAGCTCAGCATCTCCTCTTGGTCTCCATGGGGCAAGGCTGCTGCTGGGACAGAGACTCAGCCAGGCGTGATGGCAGGAGAAGAGGACTGACGAGACTAAAAGGCTTTTGGATTGGGAGCTACTCTGTCAGAGAAAAGAGGGGGTTGAGAGAGGGCAGAGAGGGGAGAAGGAGGCGGAGAAGGCAAGCAGGACAAAGCAGGCTGGTGGGTATTCACAGCATCCTAAACCCTTCAATAGGCCATTGTCACAGAGTAGGGGTCCTGCTGGCAGCGGGGGTCAGGGGCTGCTTCCCCTGGAGGCAGCCAGCTGGAGGGTAGCCCGGGGGGCCCAAGGTAGCCCCAGAGGCACAGACCCCCTCCTCAGCTAGGGAAACATGGGAGTGTCTTCCCCAAGATGCAGGCGAGGCTGGCTGTGTTTATTCAGGGCCCAGCGACCAGCTGTCAGGAGTCTGTGAATGACAAGAGATTTTTTAATGATGGCGCTTTCAACCATAATGATCAGTTTGTGTTGCTTTCCATTTGCAAAGCTGCTTTTTGCAGAGGAAAAAAGCTGAAACCTTTCTTTAAAGAAACACGAAGCCCGAGACCCTGCTTTGCCCGTATGCCTCTCCACCCCCGAGAGAGGAGCTTATTATCACAGGCTTTTCAGGCCTACAAAGACAAGCTCTGCTAGTACTCCACAGTACCTTTCACAGGCTCATTCATGTCTGTCTTTATTAATGTTTGGTGGTTTGTTTTTTTTTCAGTCTCATTTCAGCAAATGATCTGGGGGGAACGTTTCAGATTTGGGCTTTAGGAGGGAGGAAACGAGGAATTACTTCAGTTCAGGGAAAATGGAAAAGCTTTTATTTAACCATAAACACGTGAATGTGCTTATTGAAATGACTCAAAATGCAATATACGTGATGGAGTCCTTGGTTCTCTTCTCAGTTAAGTAGTTCCACAGTGCAAGTACCACAATTCCCCACCTGTAAAATAGGGCAAGAAGTACAAGACAATATCATACATCTCAAAACTAAGCTCACAAAAGCAGCTAACATTACAACCTGTGCCCATAAATTGCCCATAAATGAAGTTCAAGCACTTCATAGAATCATAGAATCATCCAGATTGGAAGAGACCTCCAAGATCATCCAGACCAATCTATTGCCCAGCCCTAGCCAATCAACTAGACCATGGCACTAAATGCCCCATCCAGGCTTTTCCTGAACACCTCCAGGGATGGCGACTCCACCACCTCCCTGGGCAGCCCTTTCCAATGCCAATCGCTCTCTCTGTGAAGAACTTCCTCCTAATATTCAGCCTAGACCTCCCCTGGCACAACTTGAGACTGCCCCCCTTGTTCTGTGGCTGGTTATCTGGGAGAAGAGACCAACCCCCACCTGGCTACAACCTCCTTTCAGGTGGTTGTAGGCAGCAATGAGGTCACCCTTGAGCCTCCTCTTCTCCAGGCTAAACATACCCAGCTCCCTCAGCCTCTCCTCACAGGGCTGTGCTCCAGGCCCCTCACCAGCTTTGTCACCCTTCTCTGGACATATTCCAGTAGCTCAACAGCTCTCTTGAATTGAGGGGCCCAGAACTGGACACAGCACTCAAGGTGTGGCCTGACCAGTGCTGAATATAGAGGCAGAATAACCTCCCTTGCCCTACTGGCCACACTGTTCCTGATCCAGACCAGGATGCCATTGGCTCTCCTGGCCACCTGGGCATACTCTTGGCTCATGTTCAGCTACTATCTACCAGTACCCCCAAGGTCCCTCTCTGTCTGGTTGCTCTCCAGTCACTCTGTCCCCAGCCTGTAGCACTGCTTGGGGTTGTTGTGACCAAAGTGTAGAACCCTGCACTTAGCCTTGTTAAATCTCATCCCGTTGGCCTCTGCCCACCCATCCAGCCTGTCAAGGTCCCTCTGCAGGGCCCTCCTACCCTCCAGCAGGTTGACACCTGCTCCTAACTTAGTGTCATCTGCAAACTGACTGATGCTGGACTCAATCCCCTGGTCCAGATCATCAATAACAATATTAAACAGGTCCAGGCCCAACACTGATCCTGGGGGGACACCACTAGTGACAGTTGCCAAGTGGATGTGGCTCCATTCACCAGCACTCTCTGGGCCTGGACCTCCAGCCAGTTCTTCACCCATATCAGAGTGAATCTGTCCAAGCAATGAGCTGCCAGCTTTGCCAGGAGCTTGTTGTGGCAGATGGTGTCAAAGGCTTTGCAAAGTCCAGGTAGACTACATCCGCAGCCTTCCTCTCATTCACCAGGAGGGTAACTTGATCATAAAAGGAGGCAGGACCTGCTCCTCCTAAACCCATGCTGGCTGGGCCTGATTCTTTGGCCATCCTGTAGGTACTTTGTGATGTCACTCAAGATGATCTGTTCCATAACCTTGCCTGGCACTGTGGTCAGGTTGACAGTTCTGCAATTTCCTGGTTCCTCCTTTCAACCCCTCTTGTGGATAAGCATCACATTGGCCAACTTCCAGTCTTCAGGAACCTCTCCAGTGAGACAGGACTGTTGATAAATGATGGAGAGTGGCTTGGCCAGCTCATCTGCCAGCTCTCTCAGCACCCCAGGGATGGATCCCATCTGGTCCCATGGACTTGTGAGGATCCAGGTGGCTCAGCAGGTCCCTTACTTCTTCCTCCTGGATTACTTGATTGCATGGGAGACAGGCACTAGATGGAAAAAAAAAAACCAAAATAGTATAAATTGACCATTGAAAACCTATCTGTAGTTTAAAAATATATTAATTTAACCATATATCCTGACTGGAATGCTGTGATCCTATAAACTTCAGCATATTTGTTAACATAGTACTTCAGTGGGAGACAATTGAAACTGAGGAAAGGGCTCCCACTGATTTCAAACACCATTAGACAAGACCAGCCTTTCCTATTCCACCATGATAACCAATGTTGATATGTAATAGATGAATGCCTGCTTAGAAGTGCATGAAGTCAGAGGTCATTTACAACCCAAGGGCAATCTGAGACAAATAGATCTGAAGAATGTCACTAAAGCTCAGATTTGACAGCTTCATGGTTAGGCCTGCATAATCCTGTTCCTCCTATGGGATCCAGATCTAGGTGCTAAGCACTTTGGTGTTCTATCAGGAAATGCATACCACTAAAAGTAACAGGTAAGCAGGAAGAAATATAGAAGAGAGAGCAAAAAAGCCACTAAACACCCATCAGTACAAGAACCTGGCTTTTGACAGAGGGAGTCTTGTCTTAAAAGTCATCTCCTGTTTGGTAAAATGAGGCAGCTGGGGTGGGCAGCACCTTTACTGTGTGCCTGCTAGCTAGTTTCACCTGATGGCCTTCAGTCAGCAAGAAAATTCTTCTGAGTAGGAGACAACCTTTCTCATTTACAAAAACCACTAATTCTTTTCATAATGGCCAGATTTATCTTCTGGTCTCCATTCTGTAAACAAAGACTAATAAAACACTCGCTGAGGGAGAATGGACTTGATAGAGAGGTTCACATACTTAAAATTTGCTCTCTTATTAGTTTGCAGAATCACAATTGAATACACAACAAACTGAGAAGAAAAAATGGATCTGGCTGTCTTCTCATTTCCCTGTCTGTCCACTTAATACAAATACAGTGCAAATTAAGACTGCATGGATTTATAGAATCATAGAGTCTTTGAAGATTTGGATTGAAAGATACATCCAAAGGTCATCCAGACCAATGCCCTTGAAATGCCCAGGGATATCCACTATTAGATCAGGTTGCCCAGAACCCTGTCGAGCCTGACCTTAAATATTTCCAAGGATGGGGCCTCAACAACCTCCCTGAGTAACTTTTTCCAGTGTTTCACTACCCTCATAGTAAAGAACTTCCTCCTAATGTCCCATCCAAACCTACTCTTCTCCAATTTCAAACCAGTGCCCTTTTCCTATCACTAAAGGCCTTTGTAAAAAGACCCTTTTCAGTCTTCTTCTAGGGCCCCTTCAGGTACTGGAAGACAACTATTAGGTCCTCCCATAGTCTTCTCTTCTCCAGGCTGAGCAACCTCAGGTCCTTCAGCCAGTCCTCATAGGAGAGATGTTCTGGCCTCTGATCATTTTCACGGTCCAGACCCACTGCATCAGGTCCATGTCCTTGTGTTGAAGGCACTGGAGCTGGATGCAGTACTCCAGGTGAGGTCTTACTCGAGCAAAGTGTCACAATCACCTCCCTGTCTGCTGGCCAAGCTTCTTTTGGTGCAGTCTGTGAACTTTAGGCTGTTTGAAGCACTGTATACACATATAGTATCAACAGCATCTCGTGCTCCAGTTGCACTCCCTCTGTTTCTGCAGCAAATCCGCACACCGAACCTCCCTTACCATATTTGTATGTGATAGAAAACAGTTGCATTATACCTGAGAATTGGGGTTATCTGATTTATGCTAAAAAAAATTTCCCGTGGTTTTAGCCTCATTGGTCTAAGCAACAGGGTTTTTTCTGATTTTTCTTTCTCATTACTGTTGAGAAAAAACAGAACTTAGGAACCTGAAATGTGAGCTGAGCCTTTCTCTAGGTGATCAAATGAGAAAAGTCACATCAAGAGATAATGTGAAGAAAATCAGGTGCTGGACTTAGACAAAAAGAATGATCTTCAAGTCAGTTAGCCAGAAAGGTAAGACCCAAGAGTCACAGAGCCTTTGTTTATTACTTCTCCATAACAAACGTCTGCATACAGAAGAATCCTCTAAACATAAGAACATAGAGCAGGAGTGTCTCCTGGAAACAGATTTTTCCCTTCCACCATTCTGCCCACATGAGCAACTACAGCACTCTGAAATAAATTAATCCAGGCCCCAGAGTTGCTCCTAATCAAGCTATGGGGATGTGGCAAGGGAAGTAAGGGGGAGCTCAGTGGGCACATGGGAGTACAGAGCAGCCGGGACTAAGCTGGCTGCTCTCTCCTCAGTCTTCCCACCTCAGCACAGGCAGCTGGAAATTCAATAGCCTGACTAGGGATTGCCTGAGCTTGTTTTTCCCTTGTGTGGAAAGCACACAGGGCACGGTCTGTCCTGCAGAAATTACAGGCTGAGAATGCCAGTTAAGTCATTCAGTTCAACTCCCTGGGGCCAATTGAAAGACTGCTCTCTCTACTAGATACGCTATTGGGGGGGTGTTTCAGTGTAATTTTACAAGTCCCAGGCGACAGTGCTTTAATTATTTCCCTTGGGAGACTACTGCACAATCTAGTATATTTCTCTGTCAAGAAGTTTTTCTTGAAACTTCTCTTAAAATTTCACTCTTAATTTCCTTCCATTTACTCACAGCTGTATGTATTATACCAAGTCAAATGCAGATTATTAGTTATACTAAAAATCGTCTCTGTTTCACAAGCGTTGGTAGGCGGTCACCGTAGCCTGTCTTTGTCATTGTTTAACCAGAGTGAGTTTTATTGAGATTCATCCTTTTCTGTTTTTTAAGTTCAGGTCTTCCCTGAATTATCTTGATCCCCTCTGGACACCTTTCCCATACACAGTGCATTTAGTGTAGTGATGCAATGTTCCAGATGATAGTTCTCATACAACCTTGATGTATAAAATATTTTCCTGCCTCCACAACATGTTGACTGTCAAGGGTAGGATTATTTCTCTCATGTCAGCTTGTACTTGAAGCTTGTGGTTGAGTTCACTGCCTCTGCTCATCGTTAGCACCAGTCCCCGATTCCTCATTGCTGTGTTAGGAATTTTCTTTCGTAGTTTTCATCAGATCATATTTCATAATTCAAGCTTTTTTTTTTTTTTATTATGTTCCTATATCTCAATTAGGTTTTAGAAAAAATAGTTTATTAAATGCATAATGGAGCATTCAAACAAATGTGTGTCTATCCAAGTAAAGCAATGAAACTTCTAGAGTTAAACTGATGCAACTTGCAACTGATGCAACTTGCTTGGTTTTCTTTCTTTCTTTCTTGTCTTTCTTTCTTTCTTGTCTTTCTTTCTTTAGTTTTCTTCCTTCCTTCCTTCCTTCCTTCCTTCCTTTCTTTCTTTCTTTCTTTCTTTCTTTCTTTCTTTCTTTCTTTCTTTCTTTCTTGTCTTTCTTTCTTTATTGTCTTTCTTTCTTTAGTTTTCTTCCTTCCTTCCTTCCTTCCTTCCTT
>VWZE01016966.1:72140-139547 GCA_013396675.1 Eubucco bourcierii
CTTTCTCTTTCTTTCCTTCTCTCTCTTTCTTTCTTTCTTTCTTTCTTTCTTTCTTTCTTTCTTTCTTTCTTTCTTTCTTTCTTTCTTTCTTCCTCTTTCTTTCTTTCTTTCTTTCTTTCTTTTATTTAGTTTTCTTTCTTCCTTTATTTCTTTCCTGTCTTTCTTTCTTTAGTTTTCTTTCTTTCTTTCTTTCTTTCTTTAGTTAGTTTTTTCCTTCCTTTCTTTCTTTTTCCTTCCTTTCTTTCTTTCTTTTCTTTCTTTCTTTAGTTTTCTTTCTTCCTTCCTTCCTTCCTTTCTTTCTTTCTTTCTTTCTTTCTTTCTTTCTTTCTTTCTTTCTTTCTTTCTTTCTTTCTTTCTTTCTTTCTTTCTTTGTTTTCTTTCTTCCTTTCTTTATTTCTTTCTTGTCTTTCTTCCTTTCTTCCTTTCTTCCTTTCTTCCTTTCTTTCTTTTTCTTTCTTTCTGTCTTTCTTTCTCTTTCTCTCTTTCTTTCTCTCATTCTTTCATTCTTTTTGCAAATATGAAGTATTCATAATTACATCCCTTGATTTTCTATTTTTTTAAACAAGTGTTATATGCACCTGTCTGTTCAAGTTTTTTATATTTTCTCCCATCTCATGTTTTTTCAAAAGTAGTTGACCTTTATGTAGTAACAGTATTACATACTTTTATTATTATAGTCAACCACACTGTCACCTGAACTTGCAGACTTATTGAGAGTGATGTTTTCCTGGGTTTCCTCTTTTGTCCTTAATAGTAGATTATGTTAAAAAATATTTTCCCCATAAGCTTTATGAAATCCATTCTTACATTCATGCATAGGGTCAACACCGGTCCCAAGAATATCACAGGGAAAAGTAGATATAATACTGATTGTTTGAACAAAACAAGATGTCCACATGTCACTGTTTAAGTCCAAATGAAGAAATTGCCAGGGAAAAAAAATAGATATTTGTCAATCTATCTTATACTCTAATAAATTTTGCTTTGGCAAAAAAAGGATTTCTTGGACAGTGGGTTCATAATCTCTTTTGACAGTCACTGAAGATCAACTGTTTTAATATGAACAACTTTACTTTTTATAAGTGCCACCTGTATTGTCAACATTGATTAGAAGGTGACAACATTTTCTTGCAAAACCCATTAGGGTTTTATGTTTTTGGCAAGCAACTTTGCTTTGATGATTAGATATAGTAACTCTTTAAAGCAAGGAATCTCAAATATTTGCCTCAGCTCTCATGTGCAGACTGCATAAGCAGACATAAAGTAGATGATTTAACTTAAAGTTGTGTTAGTGATCTGACACTTCTTTCTACATTTAGCTTTTTAAGCACAACACTTTAATTATGGCTATATAATCATCAATATCTATAATGACACATTCTGGGTGATGCTGTCAGACAGGATAAGCATGCTCCTACTCCTTCAAAGCCTTTGTGATCACACAGTCCTTATTATACAGCATCTTTCATTCAGCACTAAATTACACTAAACCCTCTCATTTTGACCTCTCTTCTTATCAGAACTTCTTGCTCCTAAAAAAAAAAAGTTTGCAACTGGACTGTGTGTTTCATTGAAGTCAGACATTTCTGTCCTCTAAACGATAACTGCTGTGATGTTTGCTAAAAAAAAAAAAAAAAAATCAAATCCCTACATTCTAACTTACAAGAGATGAAGGCTAAATTTGCAAGGGAATTCATGTGCCCCAAAGGTTCAATATTTTAATGCCTAGGTGAGAATGGAGAGGTACATGTAATTTCATAATGTATATGTATACAGATTTCAGATGTTTCAAGCTCTAAGAAGCAGCTGTTGAAATATGCTGAGAACCCATATTTTAACCCAGTCACTTAAATTTCACTTTAGGTAGCTAAATTCTTTTATGGTTTGGGCTGTGGTTGATTAATTAGAGAAGACAGAGGAAGTATTACTCTTATTTTACAAACGAGGAATCCAGTACGGAGAGATTAAATGCTTTGCCTAAGGAAATGTAAGAAACTTGAGGCAGAGTCAGGAAGGTCCATTTAAGCTGTGCTTCAGATCTAGATCTCCTTAGTTTCTAATTCCAGTTTCTTAACAAAAAGGCCTTTCTTTCTCACTACTCTCAGCTATGTCAACTCACAAATGCTGCTGAACTGGACACGTTGAGACCATAACAGTGGAGTTTTTCTACATACTTTCTGGTGAAACGATTAATTTTTTTTTTCTTTATTTTTTTTTTCTTTCCCCACAGAGGTTTTTGTACCATGACAATCCCCTTGGTTTGCAAATGCCGTTAAGGAAAGCCTTCAGCAATACAGCTAACGTCTGTCACAGGCTGTTTGTGTCTTCCTTGTCTCCCCGGGGAAGGAGTGTTGTTTTGGCATGATTTTTGCAAACACATGTGCTGTCGAGTATTTGTGTTTGAGCAGGCAGGCAAAGGTGAAAGAGCGCCTTGCACTGCCAGCTGTGGCAGTAAGGCTATGATGGGCTCTGCTCTGCTGGAGTTTGTTGCAGGTAGGACTGACTCAAGCCTTCACAGTAAAGCGTGCAGAATTGTATGTTGCTCCCCCAAGGTGGGATTGCTGGAGTTAAGATGCTTTGGCTGTGGGAAGTGTGAAGCAAGTATAGTGGAGAAACTATAGGAAGTAGAACCAAGGGTTGCCAGGGAAGACTGGCACATGTTATCCTGCCACTGCCAGGTGGGCAAGGAGCAACTGCTACCAGTTCTGTCCTCGCTCTCTGGCAAAATCTTCATCTTCCCATGGGTCTGGCAGAGCGTGAAGCATGGCCACGGTCACTTTGTCATTGAGAAAAACCTGCCATCCTGGGCAATGGCTGGATATGCCTTTCTCCCAATCACCCTGGCTTCAAGCCTTTGTTTGGCCTTCAAGCAAACTGAGAACCACTTCCAGTACATCAAGCCTAGTGGCACTGCCATTTGACAGTGAGAGTCCAAGTGGGAAGACCAGGTGGGACACAGGGCTGAGGGCCATGAACCTCAGCAGCAACCATAGCCTTTTAGAACTTAATAGCCTTGCTCATAGAAACTGGGGGATTCAGACCCTGGAGGAGCTGGGCTCCAGGTAACCACCAGCTTTTAGATGGCAGAATTTTAAAAACATAATTAGATGGTGTTGGAAATATAGACTCTTTAGCACCCAGTACAGCTCATGAAATGTAGTTCCCTGCAAACCCACTGACTGTTCACCCAAAAATTGGCCAGATTTGATTTTTTTTTAAAATTATTAACAGAAGATCTCATATTTAGTTATAGGCTGCTTTCTAATGCAATATAGCTTTATTTTAAAATCATTCATCCATTTCTGTCTTGGTCTGACCACTTCTGTGATGTTACCTCCAGCAGCCTTGAAGCTGGATTTTGCTAGCTTCTGGGTAAGCTCAGAGCTATGAGATTGGGTGTCAGCTGGCCAGAAATGAGGTCTACAATGTAAATTTCCTTAGCACTGGACTAACAGATGGTCAGAGAGAGGAGGGCCCTGTGTTTGAGTGTCACACTGGCAGCTACCCTCAGGAGTGGCACCAGCTGTTGTGCATTTTCTTTCCCAGGCTGAGGACAGACATAGGCCACTTCTCAGGGCTCAGGTTGCAGCTGCAGGAGGGTGTTTGTTACTTGTTGATGAGATGAATGGAAGTACTGAATTCGTGCAGAATCGCAGAATCGCAGAATCACAGAATGCTAGGGGTGGGAAGGGACCTAGAAAGATCATTTAGCCTGCCCTCCCTGCCAGAACAGGATCACCTAGAGCAGGTCCCACAGGGACATGTCCAGGTGGATTTTAAATGTCTCCAGAGAAGACTCCACAGTCTTTCCTTATGTTTACATGGAACCACCTATGCTTCAGCCTGCACCCATTGCCCCTTGTGCTATCACTGAATAGCACTGAGAAGAACCTGATGCCATCCTTCGGACACTTGCCCTTCACATAGTTGCTTCAAAGAGTCCAGCACAGAGCCACAAAGATTATTAAGGGAGTGGAACATCTTCATTACAAGGAAAGACTGAGGGAGCTGGGGATCTTTAGCTTGGAGAGGAGACAAAAGGGTGACCTCATTAATATTTGTAGATACATAAAGTGTAAGTGCCAAGAGGATGGAGCCAGGCTCTTCTCAGTGATGCCCAGTGTCAGGACAAGGGGCAATGGGTGGAAGTTGAGGCATAGGAGGTTCCATGTAAACATAAGGAAAATTTTTTTCACTGTGAGGGTGACAGAACACTGGAACAGGCTGCTCAGGGGGGTCGTGGAGTCTCCTTCTCTTGAGATATTCACAACCTGCCTGTATGCATTCCCTTCTAACCCGTAGCATTCTGTGATCCTGTGAACTTTGTGGCTCTCTTCTGGATGCTTTCAAGTAATTTCCTTTCCTTCCTGAAGGGAAAGGCCCAGAAATGAACGCAATAGTTGAGATGCAGCTTCACCAGGGTGAGTAGAGGGGGAGGAGTACCTCTCTTGAACTACTAACCACAGTCCTAATACACCCCAGTATGCCATTGGCCTTCTTAGTCCAAAGGACGCATTGCTGCTTTACTCCCATCCTTCTGTCCACCAGGACTCCCAGGTCCATTCCTCTATGCTGCTTTCCAACAGGTCAGTCCCCAGCCTGTGCTGCTAGATGTGGTTGTTCTTTCTCAGATGTAACACTGTACTCTTGTTGTATTTTATTAAATTTCTCCCTGCCCAGCTCTCCAGCCTGTCTAGTTCTCACTGAATAGCAGCACAGCCTTCTGGTGTGCCAGCCACTCCTCTCAGTATTGCATCATCTGCAAATTTGATGCCAGGGCACATTCTTCCCTCATCCAGGTTGTTGATGAATATATTGAATGATAGTGGTCCCCGTACTGGGACTTGTACTGGCCCTGAGAGACTCCACTAGGTACAGGCCTATGTTCAGGGAATGCAGGTGGGTGGCTCATTAGTGGGTGCATGCCCTGTTGGCAAAGTAGAAATGGCTCCTTGGTGGTTTGTCTAGTCTGATGAACTATTTTGTCAGGGTGTACAGTAATCTGAGGTGGGATTCAACAGTTTCTTTAGAGGCTAACAAGGAGCCCCTTGTCTTACCCTTTCACATTCATGTTAATACATCCCTCCCTTCCATCCTGGTTCTCTTCTACAGTGACTTTTGTCAGACCTTCGAAGTAAGTATGTCAGATGCTTGCAATGATGAGACACAAGGGAGGCAAAGCTAATCTTAAATTTTCATTATCATTTTAATTCTACATGGAAGCTGATATACTCCAAGTGCCTGTAATTGAGCTGAAAATGGTAATCTGCACAGGTTTTGATTCTCCATAATTCAAATAAGTAGATCAGATAAATCTGGGCAGATTGTTTTTAAACTGAAGCAGAGGTCTACAGTGTTGATGTTGTGATACCACATAATTTTTCTTTCTGCTTTTTAGGAAAATGGTGCACCACCATTTCTGCCACAGATAAACCTGTGCAAGTGTTCTTTATAATGTGAATTACATCAAAGCTGGATACAGAAAATATGCTGTTTCCATTATATCACTTTGAGAAAAAAAAATGGGGGGGGGGGGTTTGGAGGCAGAGATTTTTTTAATTAAAAAGAATAGTGTACAGCAAAATTTCCATCATTCCTCCCTCCATTAAACACTTAAACTGCACTTGAAATACATACCAGATAATATTGAGCCTGAACTTCATGCCAGTCTAGCCAGTAGTGAGTCTGATGCTGGCTTAAGTTGTATGTCAGGAGTACTTGGCTGCATCAAGTGTGGCCAGCAGGGCAAGGGAGGGAATTCTGCCCCTTTACTCTGCTCTCGTCAGACCCCATCTGGAGTACTGTGTGCAGTTCTGGAGCCCAGGAAGGACATCGAATTGTTGGAGTGGGTCCAGAGGAGGCTACAAAGATGATCAGAGGGCTGGAGCAGCTCTGCTAGGAGGACAGNGGGTGGTGAGGCACTGGCACAGGTTGCCCAGGGAGGTTGTGGATGCTTCCTCCCTGGAGGTGTTCAAGGCCAGGTTGGACGAAGCCTTGAGTGATCTGTGCTAGTGGGAAGTGTCCCTGCCTATGTCAGGGGGCTGGAACTAGATGATCCTTGAGGTCCCTTTCAACCTTACCATTTTATGATTCTATACTTCTCTAGACCATCATTGCAGAGTAGTGGGCTCCCTAGAAGGCTGTGACTGGGGACACGCTGGGATAAGAACAATTTTATGGGAAAAACAATAGTTATTATTCTTAGAGGAAGACAATAGTTATATTTCAAATAAGCTCAAAGACATGGTTAATTTTTCACTTCACTTTTCACCATGACAATTTTAAAAAATATGGGTAAATTCTAAGGTCCCAGTGATTCAGAAACTGGTAGCTTTGTTAGTGTGGCAGAAATCTATACTACAGGCACCTGCTTCTCCTTTCCTCTTTATTCCTGTCACCCCTGCCATTGGAATCAGATACTCTTCAAATTGAAAACAGGTATCTGATCCAGAAGAGTGCATTTCCCATTAAATGCAATGAATCCTGATGCAACTTGATTGGATACAAATGAACTGCAGAAAATGAAATACAGACAGCTTCTTAATATGTCTGACTGAAGATCCAAGTGGCTCAGGAAAAAAAGGCCAATCAACTGCTATTGCTGCAAGTGCTCAGCAAACCCAAAAACCTTCCAGTCTATCATTAAGTGCCGGGAATCTGAATCAGAATCAGTTATTTACTGGAAGTGTTGCTTGAATAAAGACAACATTTGTTTAGAAAAGAATTATTTTTTAATTGTTTCTTCCATTTCGAGGAACATTTCTGCCCTGTATTATACAGCTGATCTGATTGCTGCTGATATTGGTAGAAGTCATCTGTAGCTGTGCTGAAGAGAAGAAGTATGCTTGAATCCAGGAGAGGCAGAGAGGAGTTGAATTTGGATCTATGTTTGTGAAAACAGGCTACAGAAAATCTGTTGCTTTCGCTGCCTCCTAAAAGATTGAAATGGTCTAATTTGCTTACTGTTAAGCATCGTCACTTATTATGAACAGGATGATTATTTTGAGCATTCAGCAGAAATTACTAAGCCCTCCTCCAACCCTGGTACTATTTTACTTAATTCTGTTCCTAACAAGAGCAACAATCTCCATCCCTAAGAACATCCCTTTTTTTGAGGGGAAAACAAAACAAAACTAAGAAGTTATGATCTAAACCTATGGGCAAACCCCTATATTTCTTCCCACATAAACATTCTATATTGAGGTGTAGCACTAAACCTCTGGCCATCACAACAATTTACTGTTTTTTAATGGTTGGAATATTCCACCTCCCTGTTAAATAACCCTTTGCCCTTTGTTAAGTTTGTTGCCTATTAAATTGCATGTCTAGCTTTGGAGCTTATGTTGCTGCACCCCTGCTGCTTTAGCTCCTTATCTCCATAGGATTTGCTGTAGCACACACAGCCAGTGGATGAATTTGCACATATTTGCAGTGTGGAGCCTTGACTTTTACTGCTTGCATATAAATAGAAGAAAAAAAAGAAAAAGTAATTTCCTTTTTGTGATCAGCAATTCATCATCACTAAAGCACTGTGAGGAAAATAGTTATCAGCGTCACATTTTAGGCTATAACTTCAAAGCAAACCTTTGAGTTGAATGCCAGGATGTAAATGCTGGGGATAGAGAGGGAAATTGAAGAGGAGTAGGGAAGAAAGTAGGAGAAACTGGACAGTCACCTTGTTGGGGTGACAGCACCCACCATCACGGAAAACCTCCCACCTTATTACAGTAGCAGAATGACCTCTGTTTTCTCAGTTGCCTTGTTAATGCTCATTCAGGGATTAAGGGAAGAACTGCAGGAAGCCACATTGAAATCCATCCTTGCAGTCAAAACTTACTTTGATTCTTGTGGAAATGATCTGCTTTTAGGACATTAAATACTAACCTAATATATAAATGAAAAAGCCTATGTTTTCATAGACTTCTGGGAGACTGACTGCGTTGCACCCTCTTGCTTGCAAGGCTGACTGCATTGTACCCTCTTGCTTGCCCTTTTTTCACTTGAAGCACTTAAATCCAGTATCCATTTGTAGAGGTACATTTCTGACAGATTTCAACTAAAATCGTAGATAGTCTCTGTCATAAACAGCCTGTTCTATCAATAAATATTTTTACAGTAAGTTAGAGAATTTAATTTCCTGTAGAGCTTCTTTAAAAGCTTTTAATGCCTGCTTGAGCTCAGATCCATCTTTCAGGAACCAATTTTCCTGCTTGTAATAAACAGACCCTCTTGCGCTCTTTCTTTTCCTCCTTCGTTGCCTCTCATTTTCTCGCTCTTTAAATGTTATTATTCCATAGCCAGCGTGCTGAAGACTATTTATGGAACTGATACCTTGGTACATTAGTACAGCATTGATTATGGTTGAAAATAATCACAGGAAGCCACACATCCTTTCTGCTGTGTAAGCACTTTTTTTTTTTTTTTTTTTTTGCTTTTATGCTAAATGAAAGGAGGATGTACAAGCTATTCCCAAGCCTTGAAAAATATTCCATATAGGTGCCTTTGAAGACTTTCTTCAGCCTATTTTTGTGTCAGTCTCCTGAAACTATCATATATCAAAAGCCATGTTATTCCTTCATTCAAGTACCTTGTACTAAGGAAAATGCTGCTTAATCCATTTCCTTTGATGAGGGGAAGTGGACTGCTGATTTCTGAAATGTGGAGCTATTACCATGCATTACATTACTCAGTAAAAATTCCTATTAAAAGACCATTAATATACATGCACTAAAAACACCTTTGCAGAAGTCTCCCAGGTTTTTAAAGAGATCGTGGAAACCCTGACTCCACTGATCATTTTGTTTGTTTCTGTGTCAGAGTACAGCTCAGATGACATCTTACCTCAGGGTTTATTTCTGTTATAAGTAGATATGCCTAGTAAGACATTGGCAAGGTTTTGACTTCAAAACACAGCATGTTCCAAAACTTAGGCTGGCTGTTTAAGACCTTTACTCCTTTCTATTCCATCTCATCTTTAGTGAAGATTCTCTCCTTTCTCAGCAGAATATATATCTATATCTATCCTTTCTCAGCAGAATATATATATGTGTATATATATATACATCTCCTTTCTCAGCAGAATATATATATATATATATATATTTGGCAGAAGAGTTTGAGTGGTAATTACGAAGTCATAGTGTTGGTAGTCCTTTATTTGTGCCTTGCTGCTGCTGTGGAAGGAGGGATGCTGTGCTGGAAGAATGGTTTGGCCCAGCAATGCTCTGAGCGTCTGAGATGTTGTGAGGCACCACCCTTTCCACTGGCCACAGAAAGGCAGGAGCTCCCCCTGGCTCCCAGTGTTCCCTGGAGAGTCTCTCATGCTCCTCCCACAGAAACGCACGCTGTGATTTTTATCAGGTATCTCTGCCCATTTAAGTTATAGCTGGCATAAGCAGGGCCTAGAAGTATGTATCTGGCATCTGCAAACAGGAAAAAGAGGAAAGAAAAACTGCTGTCTTGCTAGAGCCATTCGAAATTAGTGGGGTCATTAAAAGCTTTTATTCAAATAAATAAATTCATAACATTGCATAAAATTCAATAGCACAGGATGTCTAATCAATAGTAATTCATTTTCAGAATTGCTGTCTGTTACACAAGCCAGGAATTGCAAGAGGTAAATCACAACAAAAACTGCATGCACAGACAGGATCCATTATATCACAGCAGGGGTCAGGTTGGAATCACTACATCTGTTTTTAAGGTTTGAAAGCCCAGGATGCAGTGGATTTTCAAACAGGCCCATCTGTGTGATATTTCTGTCCACAGATCTCTAGTTCCCCCAACAAAGGTGGTAACAAAATCTCTGTGATGTACTTCATGCCACGGGATGGACTATTTGCACTAGGAGTAATCTGCAGGTGTCTGTAGCAGGCAGAATGAATTGCAGGGCTGCACTGAAGTGACTTTGCTTCTGGACATGATTTCAGCTTCAAAATGATTAAATCAGGTAGCTGAACTTTTAGAGCTGTAGCCTCTGCCCTGTGCTGTAATTATGGGGTAGCTGCATACAGCAAAAGGGCAAATCTGGAGCAGAGCCACTGTTCCTCCAGGGTTTGGTTTGGTTTTGGTTTTTTTGCTGAGCTTTCTGAATAACAAAAGCAAAATTGAAAAATTAAAGACTAAATGCACCCTATAGCAGGCTTGCTAAACCTGTTACTCAGCTAACCAGAATTTTCAGCTTTAAATTCCAATTAATTTAAATTTCTGGTTTTAATTATGTCCATAGATGATTGTGAGAAATCCACTTTTATAGTTTGGAGGTCTTATAGCTCTGGAAAATGGTATTTCCATCTGTTTTAAAAAAAAATAATAAAAAAAAAAAAGTGGGAAGGAGTGGAGGGGGCAGGGCAGGGAATAAATGAAGGTCTGTGTAGATTAGGAGCAACATTTTCAAAACAGGAACTAAAGTTAGCCTTGTGTATTAATGCTCAGACACAAATAAATACATTATCACAGTATCACAGTATCACCAGGGTTGGAAGAGACCTCAAAGATCAAGTCCAACCCACTACCACAGACCTCAAGACTAGACCATGGCACCAAGTGCCACGTCCAAACCCTCCTTGAACACCTCCAGGGACGCTGACTCCACCACCTCCCTGGGTAGTCCATTCCAGCAGTCAATGACTCTCTCAGTGAAGAACTTTCTCCTCACCTCCAGCCTAAACTTCCCCTGGCACAGCTTGAGACTGTGTCCTCTTGTTCTGGTGCTGGTTGCCTGAGAGAAGAAGGTAACCTCCCCCTGGCTACAACCACCCTTCAGGTAGTTGTAGATAGCAAGAAGGTCTCCCCTGAGCCTCCTCTTCTCCAGGCTCAACAGTCCCAGCTCCCTCAGCCTCTCTCCATAGGGCTGTGCTCGAGGCCTCTCACCAGCCTCATTGCCCTTCTCTGGACATGCTCAAGCACCTCAATGTCCTTCCTAAATTGAGGGGCCCAGAACTGGACACAGGACTAAAGGTGTGGCCTAACCAGTGCAGAGTCCAGGGGGAGAATGACCTCCCTGCTCCTGCTGGCCACACTATTCCTGATGCAGGCCAGGATGCCATTGGCCTTCTTGGCCACCTGGGCACACTGTTGGCTCATGTTTAGGTGGGTGTAAATCAGCAACCCCAGATCCCTTTCTGTTTGGTTGCTCTCCAGCCACTCCCACCCCAGCCCAGTACATAGTGCTTTGGGAAATTGTGCTAAACCTCTACTAGCTCTGACCTGGTTTAGTTTGGTTGTTTTTTTTTGGAGTGGGGATGGATATTTTTTTTGGTTGGTTGGGGTATTTTGTTGTTATTTGGTTGGTTGGTTTGTTTCTTTCCAGCCTGACTTCATCATTTCAGGCTGTAGTTATCTGTCCAGATGTGGATGAGAGAGAAGCTGATGCCCATCTTTCTTTGCGACAGTGGTGACGCATGTCACAGGGAGCAGGCAGCTCTCTTTCTTCAGAAGAGGAACCTAAGAAGTACTGCAGCCTGCCTTGATGCTGAGCATCTGTCCAATTACATTTCCTTGAGCAACAGCTTTCACAAGAAAATTACAAATCCACAATTTTCTTCTCAGCGTTCTAATTGTCTACAACACATTGCTGGGAGCCACGGTGAGTTTTGTAATCAGTAGTTTTGCAGCTAATGCTGAAAGACCAAAATAACAGGAAGTCAAATTCAAGCAAGACCACTTAGCACGAAATTATGTCTTTTTAATTGTACTGAAAGAACAACCATGACCAAAATTTCAAGTGACATGGCTGTGCTTTCAAACCCTTGTGAACAGAGCGTAATTTATTTTGAAAAGTTATTTGATTGTCTCTCAATCATTTTGGAAGAGGGACCTTGATAGGCTGAATGGGTGGGCAGAGGCCAACGGGATGAGATTTAACAAGGCTAAGTGCAGAGTTCTACACTTTGGTCACAACACCCTCAAGCAGCACTACAGGCTGGGAACGGAGTGGCTGGAGAGCAACCAGGAAGAATGAGACCTGGGGCTACTGGTAGATAGTAGCTGAACATGAGCCAAGAGTGTGCCCAGGTGGCCAGGAGAGCCAATGGCATCCTGGCCTGGATCAGGAACAGTGTGGCCAGTAGGACAAGGGAGGTTATTCTGCCTCTGTACTCAGTACTGGTCAGGCCACACTTTGAGTGCTGTGTCCAGTTCTGGGCCCCTCAATTCAAGAGAGCTGTTGAGCTACTGGAATGCGTCCAGAGAAGGGTGACGAAGCTGGTGAGGAACTGGAACACTAACCCTATGAGGTGAAGCTGAGGGAGCTAAGGTTGTTTAGCCTGGAGAAGAGGAGGCTCAAGGGTGACCTCATTGCTGTCTACAACTACTGAAAGGAGGTTGCAACCAGGTGGGGATTGGTCTCTTGTCTCAAGCAACCAACAACAGAATAAGGGGACACAGCCTCAAGTTGTGCCGGAGGAGGTCTAGGCTGGATATTAGGAGGAAGTTCTTCACAGAGAGAGTGATTGGCATTGGAATGGGCTGCCCAGGGAGGTGGTGGAGTCACCGTCCCTGGAAGTGTCCAAGAGAAGACTGGATGGAGCATTTAGTGCCATGATCTAGTTGATTGGATAGGATTGGGTGTTAAGTTGGACTGGATGATCTTGGAGGTCTCTTCCTACATGGTTGATTCTATGATTCTATGACTTCTTTGTTGGTTTCTTGTCTAACTTACAAAGACCTGCCTTCCTTTCATCCCCATGCACAGCAGCAGATGACATAAGTGCTTGCAGCTCCTTGTAATATTTTTCTATCCCTTTAAGTCAGTGTAATGATTTAACACAAGGGCTAACCTGCCTGCTACCCCAACACAAAAGTGAGGGGAAAAGAAACATAAAAAACTCAGGGCTGAGATAAAGAGATGAGTTTAACATAGCATATCATAAGCACAATGTGTAATTACCTTAGTTAATAATATAATTAACTTAGTAACACAATACATGATTACCTTATCTTAGAATAATTGCAAAACAAGCACAGCGAAATACACAGGGAAGGGGGGAAAATCAACTTAAAAAAAAAAATAAACCCAAACAAAACCAAATCACAAAAAACCCCCAACCCAATAGTATAAAATATAAAGCCAAAACCAGCACCTACCCAACTCCCACTCTTTCCAATGACATACCTGCAGAAAGAAACCAACAACCAAGAAGCAGCAACCAGAATAGGAAGGTTCTCATGTTGCAATCTGAACTTCAAGCACCATAATATTTTGCTGTAGTTAGCACTTTCAGTTTTGAATCTGGCACGACTGTGGCGTGGTATGAATACCAGCAGCAGATTCAATTCAATCCATGACATGTAGGTTTGAATTTCCTGTGGCCTTTTCCTTACCCTCTGGACCAATGTTTATTTGTTCTTTGCATCATTTCTTTTGCTATTCTTTTCCTGTGTTTTATGTTATGTGGTATGTACTTGCCCATGCTTTTAAGCTCTGAAGTAACACTGGACAAAATCAATTGAGTCTACCCAAGCCCATTTCTAATTTTCTCTTTAGTATCTTTTTCTCTTCCATATCTTCACGGAGGACAGCAGGGCAGAACAGAAAAGATATGTTCTCACCAAAGTGTGCACAGAACATGGTATCACCTGGGCTGTAACTTTTGAGGGGATGGACTCAACCACTTCTCCAGCAAAACTCCTAATAAAATAACATTTCTGAGCATGAATGAACTTAGAATCATAGAATCATAGAATGGTAAGGTTGGAAGGGACCTCAAGGATCACCTAGTTCCAACCCCCTGCCATAGGCAGGGACACCTCCCACTAGTACAGGTTACTCAAGGCCTCATCCAATCTGGCCTTGAACACATCCAGGGAGGGAGCAGCCACAACCTCCCTGGGCAACCTGTGCCAGTGTCTCACCACCCTCACTGGAAAGAACTTCCTCCTAACATCCAGTCTAAATCTCCCCTCTGCCAGTTTAAGCCCATTGCCCCTTGTCCTGTCATTGCAGGACCTTGTAAATAATCCTTCCCCAGCCTTCCTATAGGCCCCCTTCAGATACTGGAAGGCTACTATCAGGTCCCCTCGAAGCCTTCTCTTCTCCAGGATGAAGAGCCCCAACTCCCTCAGCCTGTCCTCATAGGAGAGCTGCTCCAGCCCTCTGATCATCTTTGTGGCCCTCCTCTGGACCCACTCCAACACTTCCATGTCCTTCCTGTGCTGAGGGTTCCAGAACTGCACACAGTACTCCAGATTCAACTTGTTGAATCTCACACAGCTAGTCTTGGCCCATCAATCTAGCCTGTTCAGATTCCTCTGTAAAATGTCCCTATCCTCAAGCAGATCAACATTCCTGACCCACTTGGTGTCATCTGCAAACTAACATAGGGTGTCCTTGATTCTTTTGTTCAGAGCATTGATGGAGATAATAAACAGAATTATCATTGGAGCATCCTTAGCTGCTTCACAGAGATTTAGGTAGAATTTTTTTGCGTCTTGCTTTGTAGTACTGTCCTGAGACTTCCAGCAGATGCCAAACAGGCTATCTCACAGTCAAAATGTGTAATGCAGTTTCACTGGTCTAACCTCACACTGTAATCAGAAAGTGAAGAGGGACAGAGTCAAATAATGAACTAATGAAATCACTGAAGATGGAGTAAATAAATCAAACCATAAGCCAAACAAATGTCTCTGTTTCTACTGTATGTGTACTAACACCCTGGACATAAATAACTGTATCTGAACAAAATGTGAACGGACATATGAACTTTGCAGTACAAAGCTCCTTCTTATTATAGAGGCTGCATTTGCCAGAGTGCCATAAATACAAAACTAACTGTGTTTGGAGCAGGAGCAAGTACTAGCCTATGAATACCAAGTGGTCTAAAGATATTTAGTGGCTTATATAGCTGATTGGTGGGGGAAGATTGGGTGTTTTCCATTTAAAGATGAAATGGGGAGCTAGCAGTGCACAAAGCAGCCAGTGCATGTTGAGATCCCCTTCTGAGGCAGAAGGGGATCTCAACATACTAAGTAAACTACAAACTGGAAAGCTTTCAGAGAATCATTGTCTGTCAAGTTGAAAACAGCAGCCCATTTTTGTGGATAGCGAAGCCTGGACATAGATGGCAGCAGAACCATTGTCAGATTGTCACTAATATAGCCACATTGTACTGGATCCCAAAATTGTCAAATTTTTCACTGCACTTGTAATTGGGTCATGATGATGAAAACAGTTCTTCATATGAGGGGTTGTTATGGCTGGCATAAAATCAAATATTTAGTTATCTGTCTTCCGTTATATAGTGAAACATATGATATTTATGATATAATGAAATATTCAGACTTAATGGTGAGACACTTGTGTCTTAGCCTCAGAATCCAGCAAGCTTCTGAAAGTGTACTTTGCATACACAAGATGTATATTTCATATGAAAAGATGTGCACTGAAATATTAATAACATCTCTCTGAACTCCTAACATTATATGCTGCAGAATATGACATATTTAAATGCATTCATTACATTGTGAGTTTTAGCTGCTTCCACCAAAATGCACTGTATCATTCAGCTTATGCCATCCATGGTCTGCCATTCTCATTTCATAGAATCATAGAATGGCAAGGTTGGAAGGGACCTCAAGGATCAGCTAATTCCAACCCCCTGACATAAGCAGGGACACCTCCCACTAGTACAGGTTACTCAAGGCCTTGTCCAACCTGACCTCGAACNCCCCATATCAGAGCTGCTCCAGCCCTCTGATCATCTTTGTGGCCCTCCTCTGGACCCATTTCAACAGTTCCATGTCCTTCCTGTGCTGAGGGCTCCAGAGCTGCACACAGTACTCCAGGTGGGGTCTGACAAGAGCAGAGTAAAGGGGCAGAATCCCCTCCCTTGCCCTGCTGGCCACGCTTCTTTTGATGCAGCCCAGCACTTGGTTGCTCTCTGGGCTGCATGTGCACACTGCAGGCTCATGTTTCAATCCATCCCACATCTTCTGCACCTTCCCCTGTCTCCCAAACGCATGTGCTGATCTCCAAGAAAAAAAACTTGGAGAAACAAGGTGTTGTAGATATTAATAATCTGTTATGCTTTATGAATATTATATTTGTGTTACTATTTTTATTATTAATATTTTAAAATTTGGGAAAATTCCCTGAGATTCTTTGGATTTTCAGTCGACAGGAAGTAGTTGCACAAAGCATATTTATGAACATGGAATTAAACAGTTCAGTTCCAGTTCTATTTTCCAAACAGTTCAGTTCCAGTTCTATTTTCCAGAGAGAATTTGGAAAATAACAAAGCAAAACCAGGAAAGATTTTAACTATGGTTATGGAGCCTTAGTATTAACTCTAGCATACATACTCATGATACCTTGGTCCCTGAGTAAGTTTCCTGTACAAGGATGCTTCCAAAACTCACAATAATGATACAAAATATTCCAGGCAGAGGGGAGGAGAGAACTGAGTTGCTGCTAAGCTGCTGGTGCAAGCTGCAAACACATGGCTGCAGTGATTCCCGGTTAACCAGCCGTGAATGGGGTACTGCTCCTGGTGGAGGGTCAGTGCAGAAAGGAAGGGCTTCTACACCACTCCCCATTAAATACATCGTTTTGAGAGTGAAACTGATCAACAGGCAACAGCATCATTGTTCTGGCCAATGAATTCAAAGCTTTGTGCCTCCTGTGACCACACAGACACATTGAGGGGCAGCACAAGACACCTGACAGGTGATGCTAAGCTCCTAGCCCTCAAGGTTTTGCTTCTCCATCATTTACCCATTCTACTCAACTCCTGGACCCAAAACAGGAGGAGAAGAGCAAGGGTTAAACTGGCCTGGAAGGATTTATACCCTACCAGGACACAAGGTTTCTCCCATGTCTGTCTCTGAGAGCTGCTCTTCCCATCATACATGAAAAAAGCTTGCCAAAAATGCTTTTTCTTCTGACAGTAATGATTACTGTTAGAGTTTTTTGACAAGCAATGAAGATTTTTCCTTTTCTCTTCCATTTAGTTCACTAAAAAAGCCCTGTTGTATTATCTAACAATGAAAGCATATCAAACCAAGATAAAATGTTTAAATAGCTCTTAGCCACCACATTATAGCTAAATGACAATAATCCTCTCTAATTAAAAAAAAAAAAAAAAAAAAAAAAAAAAAAAAATTTAATTTTTTCCTTAAAAAAAAAGGGGGCAGGGNAAAAAAAGCTTAGTTATTTCACTGAATGAAAAGAGGAGCAGGTCTTTTGTATGTAAAAACATCATATTATGAAGTCCTTGTTTAACTGGAAAAAAAAAAAACCAACCCAGAACTTCTACATGTATTTAAAAAAAATAAAATTACTAATTATCTTATTTTTATGGGAGAAAGGTAGAAAAAATTATGGAGGGATCCTAGAATTCTGTGATGTATTATCTGAACATACACATTCTGTTTGCATTATTTGTTTAACTCCAGGAGTTGATGCCACAACAGTTTTTCCATGAGTGTTTATCTTTCAGAGAAATTTCTTTTAAAAGGATTAATTCACTTTGCAGAATGGGTTTGCTCTCTTTCCAAAATATTTTGGGATGTTGTTTCAGCATCAGTAAAATGTACTCACTTCAGTTATTTCTCACTACATTATTTGAACCACGGACAATTACAGTTTTGTCCTGGTGGTTTGTGATATGCTCACAAGATGTCTGATCGAGATCTTCAGAAATAGTTATTGACCATTCATGAGGAGGTGAGGTAGTAGGATCTAATCTGGACACAATTTAACCACAAATCCTCTTATAATTTAGTTCATAGAATCATAGAATAGTAAGGCTGGAAGGGACCTCAAGGATCGTCTAGTTCCAACCCCCTGCCATAGGCAGGGACACCTCCCACTAGTACAGCTCACTCAAGGCCTCCTCCAACCTGGCCTTGAACACCTCCAGGGAGGGAGCAGCCACAACCTCCCTGGGCAACCTGTGCCAGTGCCTCACCACCCTCACTGTAAAAAACTTCCTCCTAATATCCAGTCTAAATCTCCCCTCTGCCAGTTTAAACCCATTGCCCCTTGTCCTGTCATTGAGTCTTTTGATGACCCTAGTTATTTTTAAAACTGCTGGCCTTCTGGTATCATTATTTCTTTAGTTTCTTTAGTTTAGTTTTAGGACATGGAAGTGTTGGAGCGGGTCCAGAGGAGGACCACAAAGATGATCAGAGGGCTGGAGCAACTCTCCTATGAGGACAGGCTGAGAGAGTTGGGGCTCTTCAGCCTGGAGAAGAGAAGGCTTCGAGGGGACCTGATAGTAGCCTTCCAGTATCTGAAGGGGGCCTACAGGAAGGCTGGGGAAGGATTATTTACAAGGTCCTGCAATGACAGGACAAGGGGCAATGGGCTTAAACTGGCAGAGGGGAGATTTAGACTAGATGTTAGGAGGAAGTTCTTTACAGTAAGGGTGGTGAGGCACTGGAACAGGTTGCCCAGGGAGGTTGTGGATGCTCCCTCCCTGGATGTGTTCAAGGCCAGATTGGATGAGGCCTTGAGTGAGCTGTACTAGTGGGAGGTGTCCCTGCCTATGGCAGGGGGTTGGAACTAGATGATCCTTGAGGTCCCTTCCAACCTTACCATTGTATGATTCTATGATTGTATGATCTGCTTGGCTCTCTTTATAGAATGATCCAAAAAGCCCTGTCTTTGTCTTGAGCATCTAAAAATCTATGAAACTCTTTCAGAGGTGGAGAAAACGTCTCACAAGGCTGTTTGTGCAACAGTAAAAAGTGATTGCCTCCCACTTGTTCTTATTTATGGTAATTTTTAGTCCTTAAAACATTACAAACAGTTTGAGATGAAAAACAGCAATAGCCTGAAAAGTTGTCAAGTAACCTGCGATGTCTCTGCAGAAGAGGTAAAGAGTAAGACAGATTTGGAATGGCAATTGGGAGCTAGCTGTTATCACTCCACCATAAAAAAGCTGAATGCTTTTCATCAATTCCCCAAGATTCCTAACATTTTCATGCATCTTATTAAAAATCAAGTGTGTTGACAACCTACACTGAAACTCAGACTTGGTCACCTGTTAAAGAAATCTCTCCCAGATGGAACTGATCCAGGGCTATTAAATGGAAGCTGCTGCTCTTCTTTTCCTATTATTATTATTTATTTTTACTATTCCAGTGCACAATTAACATATTCTACCCACTGGGATTTTTCAGATCTGTTGTATATCTACTTGTATATGCTCTGTACAGAGTTTTCAGCATGGCAGCGTGTTTGCAGCACACCTTTTTAAACAGGATTATTCCTCTACCACCGCACCTGTACAAATAACAACTGGTATCACTAATTGGTATTAACTAATGACATGCCTGTGACACTGATGGATTGGAACAGAGGCTAATCTTTGGAGTTTTTACAGCTCACCATCGGGTTATTTACCTTTCAAATTTACTCGTGCTTTTGAGTACATGTAAGAAGAGAACTGCATCTACTGGGAGGAGAATTGGATTTCATTGATTCTTCCCCCAATGAGTAACTAGCATGTATCATCCTGTAAAACCCACTGATGCTAATCCCTGTTCTCTTAAATTCTGTATGCTGGTTTGAGGCTAATTGGAATATTTTAATAGAGAAAATTACACTATAGGATGTGAAAAGAAAACATGGTGATGTCTACTTTACTCATAGGCTTGTTGAAAATTGTTTGGGAAAAGAAACCAAAACATAGATAAGTCAGTCTCTGTCTGTCTCTCTCTGGGGACACAGCACAGCGTCTGGGGTGGTCTAGCAGCTTCTGGCTCCTCTGCCAATTAATTTTCACTAACCACTTTTCTTCTAACCTCCCTGGCCTATCCTCCTAATTTAACTTGAACATAAAGCAAACCTTGGGGTAAGGTACAGGGGTGGGGAGAAGGTGGAAGGGTGGTTGGGAGCCCCTCCTGGGGTCTCTGATTTCTGGGAGGGGAGTTGTGTTGCTGTATTACCTTTAACTTGTATATTTCTGTAACTATTCCTGTATATAGTGTATATCTCTGCTTGTACGTTGTGCAAAGCTGTAAAAATAGTTTCATTCCTTAACTTCCAGCCAGCTGAGTTCTAGTCTGGGTCATTTTCTGCCCCTTTACTCTGCTTCTGCCCCTTTACTCTGCTTTCTGCCCCTTTACTCTGCTTTCTGCCCCTTTACTCTGTTTTCTGCCCCTTTACTCTGCTCTCGTCAGACCCCACCTGGAGTACTGTGTGCAGTTCTGGAACCCTCAGCACAGGAAGGACATGGAAGTGTTGGAGCGGGTCCAGAGGAGGGCCACAAAGATGATCAGAGGGCTGGAGCAGCTCTCCTANTCCCTCCCTGGATGTGTTCAAGGCCAGATTGGATGAGGCCTTGAGTGAGCTGTCCTAGTGGGAGGTGTCCCTGCCTATGGCAGGGGGTTGGAACTAGATGATCCTTGAGGTCCCTTCCAACCTTACCATTCTATGATTCTATGATTTTATAAAGTAAGGGGGGCAGGGAACTCCCAAACCATCACATTCTGTTACATTAATTATCTATGATAACTAAAACACTAAAGCGCAGTTACGTGTATCCCTGACTGAATGTGCAAAGAAGAAAGTTAGGTAACTCCCAGTCTGCAGTAAAATAAGTGCCCTAAAGTGCTTAGAGCCAAACAATTCCATTATGAGCCCTAGTGTCATAATTCTGACTCCATCCACTAGCTTTAAGCAAAGAAAGTCTGAAGGCTCGTGCAGCATACATTAAACCACCATTCTGCTGCTTTCTTCTTTCCATGGCTTTATCAAAAATGTGCTCCTGTTTCAATTGAAGTAGATACATATGTAATCAGAGTCTTGGTTATCAAAAATGAGTAGTCACTAGAACTGCCAAATGCCATAATTTCACTCTTTTATTCAAGTACAAGAATGCATTTTGCTGTTTCATGCTGCTTTAAGTCAGTGTATGTGCACTAACTTAAAACTCCCAATAGGTGCTGGCCCAACCAGAGAAGAGCTGCAAACCTGCGTGGTTTTGGAAGAGGGGTCTAAATCAGAGTGTGCTACCATCCCTTCTGGCTCACTTTGGGACAGTTGCCCTGTTTTCCTCCACTAAAGAGATCCATCCCTTTCTCTCCTCACCTTACAAAGCAACACCTTTCACTCTGGTGTGGAAAGGGTAGTATCTCTGCAGCCTTGGCTACTTGTCAGCCTTAGGTCATTTGTCATATCCTGTATGTAAAAAGTTCCTTGCCATTATTTTAGAGCAAGTTCTACATTCCCTTTACAGTTAGTGCTAATGGTCAAAATCCAGCTAGTTATGCTCAAGCCTATAGTGACTTTCCTATTCCTAGTTTAATGATTCAGAAATACTAGGGACAATAAAGATTCAGAATTGAATTTTCTATAGGAATCACTGAATTAGTCATGATTTGTTTTTTTCTTCTGTGCAGAAATAAGCTGGATCACAGAAAATACTAGTCTGGACCATTCCTGATTTATGTCTATCTCCTTATAAAACAGATGTCATTATCTCTGTGACACTTATGTTGCACATTATTCTTATTATGCTCAACTGGAAATGGCCTAAAAATTGAAGACAACATTTTTTTCTTTTTAACATGTATATTGTAAAGACTTCTTCATATCCTTAGTAAAGGACAAAGTGGTGAGCTGCAGACCTAAGCCACCCTCTGAGGATTTATCTAATTTCCTTTTTTTTTTTTCTTTGCTAAAAATCTGTGCACTTTTCAGATTGAAGGTTACATTAACATTACACAAAGTCAATTAATTTAACAAATTATCAATTTGTGGAGTTTCTTGAAGATGCAGTAACGTGCACACAAAGCAGCTCTTTGTGATCCCACAGATGTCCTGTCTTCAGTGCAGAGCTTCATTAATCATGTGCTATGCATGTTATTGTCTAAATGGCAGTGTCATTTGAGATAGACAAAACATTGGGAAAGAAATGTTGCTTGCCCTTTGCTCACAAGTATGAATTACAAATCAGCAGAGGGTTTAAAAGGACTATCAAAGTCAGTGTTGTTATGATTTTGATTTTATTCTTAAAACTGCTGTGATTCAACCAACTCACATTTCTTTTATGTTGGGTTATGTATTTCTACAGTTACATGTTTCTACAGTAAAACTGAGCATATCACAGGACATATCCAATTCATGCAAGAAAAGCTGAAATCTGTGGATACAGAGCAAGTGCAGGAAGGCAAAGTTTTGCCCCTGGAGTTGGGTTATGCCTCAAGAAAATCTAGCAATTGCTACTAGAGGTTGTGTGACTCTGTTACAGCAATGCTGCACAAGATGATCTCTGCCCCAAGTGCAATGCACAAATTGAGAAGTCATGCTTTTATCTCAAAGAAGGAGGTGAGCAATTTACAGTTTGAAGCATGAGTACAATTCATTAATTCAAGAGCAGAGGACAGAATGAATTTCTTCAACTTACTGATATATATGTAAATACTCATTCAATAGAGGAAAACAAAAAACCCAGAGAAACAAACTAATAAATGGAGAATATTAGCAAGCAAAGATCCTAAGCAAAACTAAGAATACAAACAAGGGGTTAAAGAGAGAAGTCACAGGTGTGGATAGAATAGCCTCTCACTCAATGCAATCATACAATGCCTTAGAGATATTCTTAAAAAGGCAGAATTAAGATCCTTGATCTGGAAAGGTCTGCTTGTTACTTTGGTCAAGAGCTAAAGTAAGGTCAGAAAGCAAAACAGGTTGTTTGAAATCAGCTGTTTAGTTGGGTTAGAGGGTGAGAGAGCGCCATTCATCCATTTTATGCTGATTGATGGAAGCTCACCTTCAGTCCAACACTCACAAACAAAGTATTGCTTCATCAGATTTTAGATAAATTCAGCAATATTTTGTGCTGCTGATATTTTTGCTTCTGTACAGAGTGTGAGCAACCAAAAGAGTGAAATTGTAGATCATATCCTTCTAAGCTCACCAATGATTCATGCAATGCTTGAAAATGGGGAGAAGGAGAGTTAAAATGGACTTCCACTCCCTGAAAACATCTCAGAGCACTATAAATTGGAGTTACAGTACCCATTGTTGAAGAAGTGGTCATGTACCCTTTCGTCTTCCAAGACATTCAGGAGAACACAAAGGAAGGCTCCGTGTTAAGACAGATAGATATGTGAAGGTGCATTTGTAGAGGGTATCTGATAAAGCTGGCACAGCTTGCCCAGGGAGGTTGTGGCTGCTCCCTCCCTGGAGGTGTTCAAGGCCAGGTTGAAGGAGGCCTTGAGTGACCTTTACTAGTAGGAGGTGTCCCTGCCTATGGCAGGGGGTTGAAACTAGGTGTTCCTTGAGGTCCCTTCCAATCTTACCATTCTTTGTTTCTATGAATTTCCAGGTGCTTCAAACCTCAGACATGTGAATATAAAACACAAGTCAACATGCAACAGTAAACACCCTTACAACACAGCATCATGCCCACAGGGTACTCACACATTTTTTTCGTGTTACAACTCAGAGAGCAAGAAAACCAAACCAAACACTCCTGTATCAAAATCTTCAGTGCTTTAAGTAAATGTGCATCAATTAAGTATAATATATCTGAGCTAAATCCTACAGGGAAGAAAATTCTGGTTGTTGCTTTGCAATTTGCCAGATGTTTCCAGCTTATTTTTCTTCTTCCATCAGAGTCAAGTTAATCATTTTCAATAGGCCACCCTGAAATGAATAGCAAAAGTAACTTCCTTAGGCAGCTCCTTTGCATGAAGTGTTTGTTTTCAAAGAACATTCTGCAGGAAGGAGATACTGGAAAGTAATAGGAGAAAAAAAGAGAGGGACAATGCACTCACCCTCCCCTTCTTAGTATTTCCCATGCATCAAAAAACCTAAAGATAAAAGGCTTTGTTGAATTGTTAGGAGAGGCTAAATGAAAATCCATTGATGACATTAAAAAGCCAACTTGTGATCGTGTGTGATACTTTCTCCACATTTTCCTTCACAGGAATTAATAACTCTCTGAGTAAGGAATATTTTCTAAAAGATGTCTTAACAAGGCAAGTAAGTGATAGGACAGTTCAGAAACAGGATATGCAAGGAAAGGAGACAACAAGCACAGTCAGAGTGACTTAGCTCTGAGTACAGAAAAAGAGCCAGGTCTGCTTTCTAACTGACTTCTTTTATATTTTAAAATAATTCTATATGTTATCTTCCAACTACTTGAAAAAAATATTCCATGGCCACAGACTGCACACAGAGAGATTTGAGAAAACTCAGCTGGCAAACACATTTCTTTCTGGGAAAACCCCCACATACATCGACATAGAGAATGTGGATATAAATCTAAGTGTTGAAAACCTCCTCAAGATTTTATTGCACAATTATTGTTTCTAAAGAATCAAATTTTAAAAGGCATCTTGCCAAAAAGATGAGTTTATGGTGAAATAATGGGGTTTAAATTAGTCATAGGGAGTCCTCAGTATAACTGAGAATTTTAATGCTCATGATCATCTACTTGGATATCTGGATATCTGCTATATCTTTGGAAAACTGTCATTATTATAATCATGACTTCACCTACTGAATCCAACTTTCAATCATACATATCATGTAGTACTCTGACTCACAAAAGAGCAATTATTGTATATATAATAATTGCCATATTCAAGCAAACACACATTTGCATACATATACCTAGAGATGGCTCATGAGATGGACATAAGCATATAGATGTTTGAGATGGGGAGGCATTAGTGAGTTCTATTACATTATAATCTGTTGTGTAGACAGATTTCAAACAAGATCCCATCACCTCAACCCAAAAGAAGAAATAATTTTATTAATACAGAGGATGTTGTACAAAGTATCAGAAAGATGCAAAGTGCTGAGTCAGTAAGATGTGAAATACGGAACTTCTAGAGGTTCCAGGGGCTTTCTCTGGATGGTGATTTTGTATTAATTTTATACTGCTTATTAGTTATGTATTTTTATATAAAACACATTGCATTGAAGCATTTGAAATCAAGATCATCCCAAAGAGCTTCTGAGTTTTAGCCAGTGTGGGGATATGGTGTAACGTCAACCTTGTAGAGTAGAGTTACCGGTTGGCCTTGGTGATCTTGAGGGTCTTTTCCAACCTGAATGTTTCTGTGATTCTGAAGAATGCAGGTCTTTTATATATGTCAGTGAATAGTAGCCTTGTTTTCTTACAGACCATTTTGCTGGGCTCTTTTTTTGCTTTTAATTAAAGCTCTTGTGTTTCTTTTTTAAAGCTTCAGCTCTCTCTGTACTTGCTGTGTCATTACAAACGTTATGACACTGAGAATCATTACAACATTATGAACGTTGTGACCTGAGAATCAACTGAGGTGTCCTGCCCCTTCTGTTCCTCCTGTACTGCCACGCTCATGTCTACGTAAGCAAGTGGTAACAAGACCACTTTTTACCCAGGAGTCAGCATTGCTACCTAACAATCATCATGAAGGTCCACTTGAGAGCACCTTCCACATCTCCAACTGTGTCTGCAGGAGACAGACTCTTGTGTTGCACTGGCCAGCCCTCTGGCAGTACCTGAGACACCCCACCATGTCACAGGCCACTTTAGATGCCTGTACTGAGGCAAACAAATTAACCAAACTGAACTAGCCAAGCTCAGGAGGGCACGGGAGCAACCTTGGGGGACCGGTGAGCTTTTGATGCAGTCTGCATGGTTGCTGCCTTACCAAACCTGGAAGAAACAAACCAACACCAAGCAGCGTGTTACCAAGGGACAGCATTGAGAACAAGTTTTCAAACAAGCTCTTGAGTTTCAGGCCTTTCTATTCCTTTTGGGTTCATTTAGATTTCCCAGGTTTCTAGTTTTCAATGTCAGAGAAGTCATGTGTGTGTGTGTGTGTGCCTGTGTGTATAGAAACCTTTTGGTCTTTCTTGGAGCACTGACTCTTGGAAAAGGCCTGGGCATTTCCCCATGACCTAGTGACAGCTGAATGGATTTTCAATCTTTGTAAACTTGGGAACCTTGGAA
This sequence comes from Eubucco bourcierii, assembly GCA_013396675.1. NCBI lineage: Eukaryota > Metazoa > Chordata > Aves > Piciformes > Ramphastidae > Eubucco > Eubucco bourcierii. Next base: position 98,039 of record VWZE01016966.1, read on the forward strand.
CATTTTTCAGTGGAAGCATAGGTAAGTAGGAACAATTATAAACCTTCTCATTACTTCTGCAGATCTCTCCTAGAAAGGATGCATCACTGTGAATGATTTGAAAATGAGTGTACTTTATCCCTTTTATCACACAGCCACCACAATTCACTTACTCCCTGGCAGAGATTCCAAACTGTCTGCCTCTATTAATCAGCAGTAGTCACCTTAGCTTTCTCTCAGAGAGTTCATGCTGAGGTGCATGCAGGTTGGGATGATTCATGGAAACTTTGACAGCCCCCTTAAGGATTTTTTGTGACTCAATAAATGCACAGATGTGCCCGTTTTTTAAAGGTGAATGATACTTAATATTTGAGACATTATACTTAGATATAAACATCCTGTCCATTAAAAAAACTGTGCATTTTCCATGGTTTATTAATGAATGTAACTCTTGCTTAAGACCACCATTATATGGTTTTACCTCTTTAATATTAAAAGTAACACATAGACTGAAGCCTATCATTCATGAAGTCAAAGTGGGAAAAGTCCCACTAAGTGCAGTCCACAAGCACATTTCTCATGTTTAGTTCAACTTGATTGCAATTATATTGTACTGGGTGAAGAAGAGTAGCAGCAATACCCCATCACACAAACAGTGCTTGGATCTGAGTGGCTTTGAAAAAGAAAACCTGGTGAGCATCTGTTCCTCCTCCTCAACCCGACATGCTTCACATACACTCCTGCACATAGAGTGTTTCCAACGTACCCCTCAGACCAGGAGCTACTGCAAGGGTCAAGTGAGAATCAGGACATGCCTGTGGCCTGCAAAGAGGGAGTCTGTGGTGCAGACATGCTATTGCCCAAGCAGTGAAAGGTAAGGCTCAGTGATTTCGCTTGAACTTAAGGAAAAGCTGTTTTATTTTGTGGGTGATGTAGCACTGGACCAGGCTGTCCAGAGAGGCTGTGGAGTCTCCTCTGGTAGCTTTCAAAATCCACCTGGACTCATTCCTGTGGAATCTGATCTAGGTGTATGTATGTTAGCAGAAGGGTTGGACTAGGTGATCTCCAGAAGTCCCTTTCATTCCCTACTGTTCAGATAGGAGTACATCCTACAGAATGGAGTCACTGCTCATTCACAAGCCCTGGTCCTTATGGGCAATTTTAACCCATGTGGAGAAACAACACTGCGAGGCAATTCAGGAGATTCCTGAAATGTATTGATGATAAATTCCTCCTCTAAGTGATAGAAGAACCAACATGGAGAGGTGCCTTACTGAATCTTGTTCTCACCAACATGGAGGGGCTGATGTGGAATATGAAGATCATGGGCAGCCTTGGCTGCAGTGACCGTGAGATATTGGAGTTTGAGATAGGGCAGTGAGGAAGAGGGTCCACTTGACTTCAAAAGAGCCAACTTTGGCCTCCTCAGGAGGCTCCTTGGTAGAGAGTTTGGAGTAGATGATCTTCAAGGTCTCCTCCAACATAAGCCATTCTATGATTTTATGAGTAATTCTGTGCTTTTATAATGACCGATGATGATGTCAGCAGACTCATCCAGCATGTTTGGGTGCTGACTATGACAACCTCCAGTCTTGAAGTCACAGTGACTAATTTTAACTTGAAGGCTCCAGGCCCCAGCTTTGCAGCAGGACAGGCCACTGTCTTATCTCTCCCCTTGGCATCCTGGCTTCCCTGGAAAGAGGTAGAAGTCCCGCTGTGCTCCTGCCAGCATCTTGGTTTAGCACAGCCAGACACACACCCACAGGTCATGGGAGACACAGGCTCTTTTTATTTTCAGGAACAAAGAATCAAGTGAGGGAAGAAAAAAAAAAAAAGAATCAAAAGGGACAGGTAAAGATATTGATTTGTTAAAGATGTGTATTACTCAGAGCCCAAGCTTAGATAATAGAACTGCAGGACACGTCCTTACACAGGGAGTAGCTATTCACCGACCTCATTGAGATGTATAGATTTAATGGCAGCTGTATTCCCTTCTAAAACTGCCTTGTGCTAAGAGATACAGTATGTACAGTAAAAATAGCACTTTCTACACAGCAGGTTTCTATTATAGGATTAACCAGTTGAGCCTGCATTGTAAAAAAGTAACAAAGGCAAACCTCCCCAAAGCAGTAATGAAAAAAAAAAAAAAAAAGAGAGAGAGAAAACAAAAGAATAATGACCTAAAAATAAAATTCAAACCTGAGGACACATCAGAAGATATTGTTTTAAAAGTTAATGTCACAAAACTATGTCAATTATGAAGCTAAGCCTGACTAAACTTCCATTGCTTGTTCTCATATGTCCTGTGCTTCTGCATCTGTTAATGCCTGTGAGATTGTAAAATGGCAGGGGGAAAGGTTATATATAAAGCCTGTTTATCCATGAATTCCATATTTAATGTTTCTTTAGCCAGACCAGAAGAGGCATGGATGATTCTGACTGAAGTGGAAAGGTTATGTTAACAGCATTACACTGCCCCTTGCCAGTTGCTGCAGTCACTGGAGTTTTATGCAGCTCATTTAGAGCAGATTACTCCAAAATACATTAATTTCACTCACTTCCAGAAGTTGAGCAGATTATTAATTTAGTTAAAATTCAGGGAGTATAAAAAAAAAAAAAAAAAAACAAAAAAAAAAACCAAAAGACTGAGCATTGCTTTCTATTCAAACAGTCTCACAGTATGTCCTATTTTAGAGCATGGTACTAGGCAGATTGCCAGCTCTGTATGGAAGGAGAAATTCAACATCGTGTTACAATAAAGCACACTCCAGACTCTCTAGTCAAAACTGGCTTTTACCTAAAGTATTCTTTCTTGCCCTTCCTTATTTCTAGGATTTTGAAATAAAGTCTTCAGCATTCATGCTCTAAGATTAGATTTAACATATTTCCAAAGCCTCCCATTAACCTTTCAGAAAGTCTGACATTTCCTGATTCACCAGACAACTAAGTCTTTTTCTATCAGAGTAGACAATCTCTTCTCAAATCACTTGCATGTGTCAATAATGACTCTTTTCTTTCCCTGCAAGCTGGAGGAAAGTGGGGCCCCAGCTTCCTTGAGTGAGTGGGGTTGCTTTCCTAACGGCTTGTTCACAAATGAAAGGCAGAGATGGAGAAATGATGTTAAGCAGCCTCACAATCAAAAGCTTCTGCAGATAGCCTCAAACCCAGACACAGGTGGATTGAATAGTAGATAATTCTTTATTAAGGTACTGACAGAAATTTAGACTTTTAGGTTATGTATGAGCCAAAGGAAAAGCTGCTGTTACTCATGAATTTCCATTCCTGCTGAGCCAGCACCTGTTTGCACTTTCCCCTCATTCTGGGCAAGTAAAGGTCCTCACTTAGCGTGCAATAAAATGTTGCTTTATTTCCCTTGTAAGCCAAGCAGATTGACATTATTGGGTGTGTGCCTGGTTTATTGCCTAAAGATTTTGCCTTTTATATGAACACAATTATCTAAATATTTTTCCCTGCCCCCACTCAGACTCAGGTCAAAACAGCAAGTCCCTCAGGTCTGTTTGTTGAGTTCCTATTTGTGAGTGCCATGTGTTCACAGATCTGTTCGATTTCCATGAGATATCAGGGCGAAAACCTTTCTGTACTCTTCAGACACTGTTTTGTAAACTTAGAAATCACCCAGTTTGGAATATTTGACCAGATTGTTTGTTCTGTGGTGCCACTACAGAAATAAAATATTTTCTGTAATCTAAATGCCATCAAAGATCTTGACTGAGTTCACATATACCCCCCCAGAAGGATTTAACACTTGCCAATAGAGTCTCCATTGTATTATACATTTGAGGAAAGAGAAAGGAAAATTCGTTCTTTTATCCTTGATCTTATGTTTCCTTCCCGTGCTCCAAGATGGCTCTCAGAAGCATAAATGCTTGTGATTTTTCCCACAGACATGAAGGGTGAGATAAACTGTCAGTAGTTCAATGCCACAAAAGCTGACACAAAGTAGTATCTCTTATACTTGCTTGGAGGCTTTTTTATGGAACTCATGTGTTGGTTACTGCAAAGAAAAATAGACTCCTTCTTCTCCCATTGTCAGCTCTAACTATAACAGTTGTCACAAATTATTTTCTGCTCTGTCTTATATCTAATTATATACACCTATATGTCAATGTAAGTATACACTGATCTATATTGAGATCTAGATTGATATCTATATTGAGGACACTGTATATAGATATTTGGATATAAATATACATGTACATGTCAATATAATTATATGGAGATACCTACATATGGGTTGGACATATGGCTTGGACTAGGTATCAGTATCAATCAGTATCAATAGACATTGGCATCTATCAATACAGATATAGATATTGATGATATAGATATTGATCTTTTTTGATCTGTTTATCAGTATCAATAGGCATTGATATCTATTGACTTGATACCTAGTATTACTTCTAGATGTGAGTATCTGTTGATGGACATTGATGCCTGCTGACAGGAGGTGGTGTCAATATATTAAGCATCAACAGGCCTGAGAAATGTATTGATAGGTATCTGTATTGATTGATACCTTTCAACTGATAGCTATCAATGCCTATAAAAACCTATTTCAAAGACTATTTTCAACGTTGAGGTCTCTAAGATATCTAATATCTTAAACTGGTAGATAGAAATGTCTATCAATATTGATACAAATTGACAACTATTAATATTGCTAACTAACGAATAGGAATTGATATCTATTGATAATTAAAACTCTTGTTTTCATTAAGCAAAGACAACTATTGATATCAATAGGAATTTACAGCTATATATAGCAATACTTTTCAGTTTTGATAGTTACTCGGTAGCATCAATACTTTTAGTGTCTATAGTTTTGAATACTGATAGACAATCAAACCTACCAATATTAATAGCCATTAATGCTTGTCAATATCTACATCAATGGGCCATTATACCTGTCAATACTGACACCTACAGATACAAATACCTATCACTAGTCACTGATAATAATTAACACTGATACTTCTCACAGAATTGCAGAATTGCTTTGGTTGGTAAAGACCTTTAAGATCATTGAGTCCACCATTCAAGAAGTATTGATAAACATTCTCAATAAGCATCAATATATTTCTCTGCCAAGAGGCATTGTTATCTACCAATATAAATATGTTATTATGTCAATACACATTGATAGGCCTCAATACCTATCAAACTGGATACCTACTGATATCAAGAGACAGCAACAGAAATTTGTACTTCTCAATATCCATGCCTATTGATATGCATTAATACCTATTATTTTTGATATCTATATTGATAGGCATTTCAATATCAAGAAGCAACCGAAGACATTAGTACACATCGACTATTGACATTAATAGGCATCAATTCCTTTTCATACCAATTAGATAGGAGCTTACAGATAGACATTGATTTAGATACCTGTTATAAATATCAATACATGCAAATATTGACAGGCATTGAAAGATTTATAGGCCTTAACATGACTTGATACTTTTGATATCAATACACATCAGTGGGTATCAATATGTAAAGGTATTTGTAGCAGTTGGGGGACCATGGACTTCAGAAGGCTTTTCCCAAGTGAAGACATTTATTTTCACAACTTGTACAGCTTAAATACACTTTCAGTTCTATCCACATGGCAGTCTTCATAGTCTTCAGATCATGCCCCTCACTCCCCATGCATACTAATTACATTGGTTAATTAAATCAGACACTCGCATTCCTTTCCTTCACGCTTCCATTTATCTTACCTGCCACCTACACCTAAAAGTCCTCATTGTTTCCGTGCTGAAACACATCACTCTTGTAGGTATTGATATTTATTGATACCTAGAGGCATTGAAAAGCATTGACAGGCATTGATATCCACTGATGACTATGGATAATGAAAACCATAATAGATATCAATACCTATCCTATTTTTGTATCTATACATAAACAGCAATATCAGTAAGTATGGATTTATATCGGTTCCTATCAATATCAATAGTTATCGATAGGCATCTACACCTATCTTCTTGGTACCTATTTTCGTCAAGAAGTGTCTAATACCTATCAATTTTGATATTGGTTTTGATATCAGTAAGCACCAGGCTTACTGATATTGATAACTTTTGATACTGAAAGCCATCAATAAACTATCACTGCCCATCAGTTTTGAAATCTATCGATTGGTAATGATATGGATATGTATTAGTAGGTATCAGCACCTAACAACAGGACATTGTTAGGCATTCATGCTTATTGGCCTCAACCCTAATTTCAATATCCATATGCATCAGTACCTATCAGTATTGATAACTACTGATTTTGATACCTATTGACAAGAAAAGGTTGATTTTCTTAGGGTATGTCAAAGCACCCTGACTGCAGAGAGAAAGCAGACACAGTGCTGGTGGTTTCTATGGCCTCAGACTTACACTAATAGATGGCTGTCCTGTAGGTTGTGGAACACCACTTCTCAGAAAACGATTGAGATGTTGTTTTCCCTCCTGATGTTGAGAAATTACCTAGAGGAGTTCTACCTCCTAGGGACCACAAAGTGAAGTAGAGGGTGAGTTACATACATTTTTTTTTAACAGTTACCTAACATGAAAAACCTGATGGAATGTAGTAGTGGTGGAAAACATAAGTACATTTCTGATCAGATGACCACTTTGAGACATTAATCTGAACCTCAAGGGCATTGTAACACTAAAGGCTTAAAAAATATGAATATGGCATGTTGTATACTCCCCACCCCCACACCCCTTCCCTATTTTCAGATAAAGAACACTGAAACAATACTGAAACAAGTCATACATATTGAGATATGATTGCAGAATCACACAAAAGAGCTGTACAAAAGTTACTAACTGTTGTTCTGAATACACAGGAAAAACTCTCTGCAATAATAAATAGTGGAATAAACTACTAGTCTTTCAGAGCCGAACAAGCAGATTGGGGAATCTCCTTAAATTTCTAAAATTCAAAATGTACCTTCTTTTATCCCATACCAACTCCTATGTTCAATCAGCTTGTATGACATGGAGAAACTTCACACATTAAATATTCCTTCTGAGTATGTCTATCTGAAGTGAGGGCCTGATTTGAACTAGGATAAAACTATATCTCTTGGCAGTGGTATGGTGACGAGCGATACAACAAGGAGACCTGGGAACAGTCTGGCTTGTCAACAAGGAAAACTTCTGCAGAGTATGTTGATAATTCAATAGTGTGTGGGAATATAAAATGGTCTGATGATCTGGTTCAAATGGTGAAGAATAAATTTTTTATATGGACCACATTTTTAAGGACATCTTAATGTAAAGACTTAAATGGCAAATGTCTCCATGGAGATACCTCATACACGAGTTGCATGTATTTTCATTATTGATTGACTAAAAGGATAATATTACCACTGCAAATGCAGGAAAATTTTCTCTGTGTGTCAAATTCAACTTTAATGTTACTCCAAAGAAGGTAATAAAAATACACTGGGGTTTTTTCCTAGCCTGCTCAGCCAGTCCATCAGATGTACTCTAGTGCAGCTGGTGATTTAACTTTTCCAGAACCATAGCCGAATATGTTGTCAGCTAAATGTCTCAAACAGAATAATAAACAGAACCTCTGAACAATTTAAGCCTTAAGTTGATGAATCATGAAAGAGTCTAAACCCTCTCTGGGCCAATGAGCATTTGGATAGAAACAAATAAGAAGTATGGTCCACAAACAGCATAAGATGGATCACATGTAGTTGATGAGCCTGTACCAAGAGCAGAAAGTGAAATGTTTGTTGCTAATTCAGATGCCATCCCAACCAGATTAACTATGGTTCCTCATCCTTTGATACAAGTTCCCCACTGTTGCTGATCTGGAGTTTACACTTTCTTCAACTTTCATTTTCTGCTTAAGGTGCCTGTAGAAGCCTTTCTTGTTTTTCTTTACATCCCTTGCCAAGTTCAGTTCCAGCTATGCCTTGGCCTTCTAACTTTGTCCCTACATAATCAAGCAACATCCCTATACTCTTCTCAGGATGTCTGTTCCCTCTTCCGTTTCCTGTGTAGTCTCATTGTGCCCTTTAGTTTGACCAGCAGGTCACAACTCAGCCATGGTGTTCTCTTGCCTTCCTTGCCCAATTTCTTACATGTGGCCTTTGAGATCTCTTGTGCTTTACAGAAAGCATCCTTAAAGATCTGTCAGCTGTGTTCCACTCTCTTGTCCCTGAGGGACATCTCCCATGGAGTCCAATTTACAAACTCCTTGAAGAGCTGAAATTTTGCTTTTCTCATGTGCTTCATACCCCTTAGGACAGTGAACTGCACCAGCACATGATCACTGCAGCCCAGGCTGCCTTCAGCTTTGACATCCCTCATGACTTTGCTTGCATTTGTGACCAATGGCAACCAATAACACATCCCCTCATACAGGGTTGTTAATTGCTTGTCTTAAGGAGTTGTCATCTAGACACTCTAGGAGCCTCCTGGATTGCTTGTAGCTAGCTCTGCTACTTTTCCAACAGAGGTTGGTTAAAATCCCCTAGAAGGATGAGATCCTGTGACTGCAATGTCTCCTCCAGCTGGAGTAAGAAGGTTTTATCAATAGGCTCCACTTGGTCAGGCAATCTGTAGTAGACTCCTATGACAAGACTCCCTTGGCTGTCCCAGTCCCTAATGCATACCCATAAGCTTTCAACCTGCTCATGCTATTCTTTTGCAACTCTTCACACTCTATACATCTCTTTACACAGAGGGTAACACCTCCATCCCTTCTTCCCCTCCTGTCCCTTCTGAACAGCTTGTAGCCATCGATATCCACACTCCAGTCATAGGATTCATCCCACCAGACAGACTTGATTAGCTAATCCATAATTTCTCTGCATGGAAATGAACATAGGCTAGTCAATACATTGACTTTTTCTAGGTGAGTAAATTAAGATGTGAAGGATGGTAGACAAACTCTTGCAGAAGTTTAAGCTACTACTGAAAAAATATGTTCAGATTTTTCATGGTAATTTTGTTTGGTGATTTTGGTACAAAAGAAGTGAAAGGAAAACTAGAACTAATGTTTTTTATAGGTTTGCACAGCTGCCAAGTACTTTATCCTTTGTGAAGAAAATGCAAATGACTGATGATGAGAAGATGCTGTGGGATAAAAAGATGTTATTGGAGGTAGAACACAGTAGGTTAACCTGTCAAGGGGGCTCTCAGCACACACTCTAGTCATTGTGCTACTTTGATACAGGCTCAGGGGACATCTACCCTTTCAGTTCTATTTCTGCATACAAATTTCCTTCAGTTATATTTTATATATGTAAGCACAAATATATAATCCATACACTCTCTTTAAAAAAAAAAAAAATTAAAAAGAAAAAAAAGAAGGAAGAAAAAAAAGCTTCCTTACCAACAACCAATACACTAGGGAATAGCAAATTAAACTACAAAGCCTCTCAGGTCTAGAATAATTCTATCTAATTTTAGGCACATAAATGAGACACACAGCCTAGGCACAATGACATCCTGGGTACCCTCTGTTGTCAAGACAGACAGGACACCTCCACAGGGCACTGAAGTATTAAAAGGCTTGAGATCACCTTCAGAAAGTGCCTATCTGTGTCAATTGACAGTAGAAGGCAAGTGGACCAACAATAATCTGAATTTAGGTACCTTAATTAAATACCTGGAGTTAGACAAGTTGAATCCAGTTTTATTTAAGCAGGACGATGCATAGGGACCTTGTGAATGTAAAGTAAAAGGAAACAGATCAGTAATACAGTTTTGTTTTCTATACCCTAAAGGTCAGTTCAAAGGCACAGAGATGAATAAATAAAAATAGTATTTTTAAAAGGATGAAGAAAAATAATTGAAAACATTCCTTCAAACTTAAACATTTAAAATAAGGCTCAGAGAAAAACATTTCTTGTTTCCTTACCTACCCTCTTTGTGTGACATCATGGTTGCTAATGAAAATAGGTTTTTTTTAATACTGGCTAGATGATTAAAGCTGCTACTAGTAGTTAAAATAATGTAAGAATTTGTTTTGTAAGAATTACTTTTGGCATGATGGAAGCTCGATGAAAGTGATGGAAATTGTTCAAGTTAGACCTCAATATTCTGTGTATTTCCATAGCTTTTTATTTAATTGTGTTCCTTTTTAAACTCTGTTATTAAAGAAAATAAGTACAACCTTTCAAACACAGCTGGAGTAGTGGCAAGGGACAGAGGTTCTCTGTAGCATTCATTTTCAAAGTCTTTTTGCTCTTAAGATTGACCTTACATTTACAAGACAAAAATACATTTGAGACAGGGAGACTCCCTGAGTTATTAATAGCTTACTTAATTATTCTTCTTTCCTCAATGCTAATGCTTCAGAAGACACTAAGTGGAGTGAGCACATTGTGCACTACTTAGACCATGCATACCTTCAGTATATTTGCTCATGCCCATGATTTACCAACCTGGTTATTACAGAATTTCCAAATGCTACTGATGTAATTTGTTTTGTGCTATAAAGGTGCAAAGATTATACATTATCTTCTGAGGCTTGTGGTAACAGATATTACTCAGGAAATTACATTTCCAAAGCAAAATTTAAACCTGGGAAAGCTTGGTTCTTGATTTTTCCTATTTGGGATGCTTTTTGGAGACACAGCAACTGCACTGTGCTGGAGCCTCAGTGCTTCTGATCTACCCTGCTGCCAAAGCAGAAAACTTGTGCCTGCCAGCACAGTCCAGACTTCAAGCTCAGCTTTTCCTCCTGAGGATGTTCAGTCTGGTGCTCATCAAGCTAGGGGAGGAGGTGGTAGTGCAACCTGTGGAGTCCCAAACCTGTCAGCCGTTCTGGGGTGCAGGAAGAGGGCAGCTCCACAGAAGCCACATAAAACCACCTGCTGCCTGGGATCTTAAAAACCAGTTCTACTGAACAGGGCCATACCACTTCCATCACAGCCATAGGTGTAGGTTAGATCGGTACAAAGAGAAGGAATAACAATTTAAAAAGCTGTTCTGGCTGCTGTTGTGGCAAGCAAATAAATTTTCCCTATTACTTTTGCATTTAGCACGAAAAATTGACGGAAGGAAGGGAAAAAACCAAAATCAGCTTTTCATTATTAGTCCTTTGAAAAGGCACATGCATAGGAATTCATGCTGGAATAATTTGGAATGATGCTGGCAATAACAGCTCTGACATTAAAGATCCCCTAATACTTGTTTCAGCAGCTAAGTCTATTTTCCTATTATAGTCCCTTAGCTGCAGCCCAACACAATGCCAACTCAGGTTCCTAAATCCATGGAAGCACTTTAGAGGCATACAGACCAAAATGCAGCAAACATCATCTGTGGGGTGCTTAGAAAAGGGACCTTTAACATTGAAATTTGATTCTAAGTGCAAAAAAAAAAAAAAGCTTTGTTTGCATCTAGACAGGCAGATACATTGTCATTGTGAGAGGTCATTTTCAGATCAGCAAGAAAATTTCATTCAGATAAACCTACACATAACAACACATTACTACTTTCTCTAAATTAACAAATTCAGTCCAGTAGAAAGAGAAAAGAAATTGGCTCAAATTAAGTCGGTATGAAAATTCTATTTTCTATATAAACCTCAGATTTTCTTGACTGCCATTCAGAACAGATATCATACTGAGATACCTAATGAAGCTCAGATGTAAATTATTGAAATAATGGAGAGCAATCAAGTAGGAATTGGCAACTCAGATTCATACTATGTTTGTTAAGAAGTCATTATTTAAGAAAAAAAAAATAATTCGATCATTTCCACAGAGTTACTTGGAGACTTCAAGCACCATGTGGCGGAATTTATTTCACTAACATCTAGGAGGGCCAGCCTTTCTGGAAAGAAATAGCCTCATTACGGATGCATCTAAATATAGAGGAACTTGAAGCACATTGAGATAAGGTTCCTTAATAGAAGACAAAACAAAAAAAACCAAACCAGACCAAGCCAACAAAAATCCCACAAACAAACAAACCAAAAAACAACAAAACCCCTAAAATCCCAAAGCAGTAGAAAAGGGGACCACAAAAGCTGATCAAATCAAACCTTCCAAAATTCCAGTCTAGTGCCCCAGACCACAAGACTGACTCTCCTTGATAGAATCATAGAATGGTAAGGTTGGAAGGGACCTCAAGGATTGTCTAGTTCCAACCCCCTGCCATAGGCAGGGACACCTCCCACTAGTACAGGTTACTCAAGGCCTTGTCCAACCTGACCTTGAACACCTCCAGAGAGGGAGCATCCACGACCTCCCTGGGCAACCTGTTCCAGTGCCTCACCACCCTCACTGGAAAGAACTTCCTCCTAACATCCAGTCGAAATCTCCCCTCTGCCAGCTTAAACCCATTGCCCCTTGTCCTGTCATTACAAGACCTTGTCAATAATCCCTCCCCAGCCTTCCTGTAGGCCCCCTTCAGATGCTGGAAGGCTACTGTAAGGTCTCCTGGAAGCCTTCTCTTCTCCAGGGTGAAGAGCCCCAACTTTCTCAGCCTGTCCTCATAGCAGAGCTGCTCCAGCCCTCTGAGCATTTTCGTGGCCTCCTCTGGGCTTGCTCCAACAGCTCAATGTCCTTCTTGTGTTGGAGGCTGTATACTTAGGCTGAATCATACACATTAGGCAACGTCTCTCTGTCATGGAAAGAAGAAAATTCAAATTTTCTCATGTTGATTTTCTGTCCATTGTAGTCGAATTGGCATCTGCATACATTTGTTAGGCCCTCTTCTCTGAGAGGTTGCTTCCCCTGCCACTTGTCCACCTTTTAAAATCACATATGGTTGTCTGGAGGTCTTGGTCCCAAGAATTGGGAAAGTCAGACTGGGAAGAGTGCACAATGGAAGCTAACATGGTCTCTTCTTCCTAGAAGCAGAGTAGTATCCAGTTTTGTTGTTTTTAGTGAAGTGGAACCTTGATATTCCCAAGCTTCTCCACCTCTGGCAGGATTGAACTCACACAGAATATTTGTCCCTGATGCATGAGGTCAAAGCTGGTGATCTATTATTTTGTTGAAACTTGAGCCCAAGAGATGCAAGAAGCTAACAGTGGAGAGACTTTTACTTTATATTCCACTCTCAAATCACTGCAGAAAAAAACAAGCTAACAGCACGGAGGACTCTGAGACTTAAAAATGAAACCCGGGCACTGGGATTTATTTTTCTGCGGTGGTTTTAAGAGACCAAAAGGGTCTGTAATAGGTGCAGGCCAAATACAGAGACTGTGTCTGCTCAAGCTTTGATTGCAGAGAGAACGGGCTTGGATAAAAACCACAGGAGGACTTTAGGATCTGGCCCCATGTGGGGTGTTTAGGGGAGACTGGTTGTCAGCAATAGGGTCAAGCCAACAACTTCTGTCTACTTAAATATAGTTATTATTCTCAAACCCACAGCAGTGCCTGCTGCACTCACTGATTGAAACCAGAATTAGGCAAAGCCTTTCTTGGTCCCTGCTTCTAATTTAACTTCCCAGCCTTGTTATTTCTGGCTGTAAACATTTTTATTTTTCGCTCTAAGAGACAGTTCAAAGTTTTCAGCTGATTGTGCCCAAGTATTTTTTTAGCCAGGAGCCTGGACTGCCTCTTGAACTTGCAAATAATTGGTCCAGCCAGGGATTTCTTCATTATTGAGGAACACTAGAGGAAATGCTCTGTAGGCATTTCAGGGGTAATCATAGGCTAACCTGTCCCAGGATACTTAATCCGTTACATTGTATTTAGTATTTATATCATGATAGTATCCAGAGGCCCCAGCAAGACCCTGAGCGAGACAGACATTGTAGAAATGCAGATGTTTACATGGTCTCTCTCCCGAAAGTTAACAACCTAAGAGCAGCCTATAAAACGCATATTTAGAGAAAAACAATAAACCTGGTTAAGCTGTCACTCTAGTCAATAGTCTTATTTGCTTGTATTAAACTTATTTTATACACTTGTCTAACCAGCAGTGTCTGGTTTGTGTCCAATCAGCTAGTGCAGAAATCGATATTTCTGTGCAAAACTCACAGGAAACCTTGCGAGATCACTCTTTTTTTTTTTTACTCTACTTTTGGAAAGCTGCAGTTATTCCCTGTTAAAATGATTAGTACTTTAAATGAATGAGATCACCTACCGAATAAAAGCACAGCCAAGCCACACTCATAACATGATCTCATGCAGGCTTGTCTTCAAGAATGCCCCCCTGAGAGTTTTATACAATTGTTCATCCAACTGTTGTATGTAACCTCTGTTCAGAAAGGAAATGTGGCTAACAAAATCAACTGAAAAAGAGCCTACTAGTGCCAAGAAAAATATTAAAAAGTGTTTGTGCCTGGGTATTTCAATATGTATACTTTTCTCATCACCAGAAAAGAATCTGCTCTTTTTAGACAAATATACATAATGCTAATTTTCACATAGAAGGGTCATTCATTTATTTCAGAGGGGGTTCAAGAGACTGGATCTGACATGCATGAGTGTCTCCATGTCTTGAAGCTAAATGTAGCACAACATTCTACCTCCTTATGGCACATGTGTAATTGCAGAACTGTCTGCACATCACCTACAACAGTGCTTTTTTTCCTCATCTCTAAGAGGCAAAAAACCCACTATTTTGCAGAAAAGAATGAAGGCACTGGGAGAAGAAAACCTCCACCAGTTGAAGAGTATTTTTGTATTAAAGAAGGCAGATGATTTCTAATCAGATATTCAGAATTCATCACTTGTGAAAAGTCTTGCACATAGATATCGAATGATCCAGCAGACTTGTTGGAACTTGTTGAGATTCACAGAGGAAGCATGTAGTAAATTACAGACTTGAACCAGGTCACCAGATCCCCAGACTAGCCTCATAATCACAAGCTCATCCTTCTTTCCGTTTCAGTGCTGAGGAGGTCACCAGGAACTCAGACATTACACAACATTGACTTTCTGTCTTCTTGAAGAACTTTGATCCTTGCAGTTAGACTTTTTCTACCCTAGGCAGCTCATTGCATTAAGCTGTTCCCTTGCCAGCTTTGTGCAGAGGCTAAAGAGAAATTTCTCTGCACAAGACAGAGCACAAAAGTGAAGATGTGGTTAGAATAGGAAAGCATAAGTGGTCAGGAAAAAAAATAATAAAACAAAATGCAGGGGAAAGGGGAAGAGAAGAAAATAGGGCATGGATGGGAGCCAGAAAGAAAAGAAACAGCCACTGGTTCTGTGGCATAGGTTTTGAAAGCCTTTCTGTGAAGACTAAATATAATGTTTTGCATGTAGTAGTTAACACTCAGAAATGACATTTCAGTTGGTGAGTACCTTTGACTGTGACAGCAGGCAGGAATGATGCTTCATCTAACAAGCAAAGTATCTCCTTTACCAGAGGCTTTTTAGAAAGTCCATTTAATGACCTCTTGTCATAGGAGTCACATTGGTAAATGTGATCATTGACAAACTACTAAGAAGAGTCAGTGGTAATATGAGCTCCAGTTTGTTTGCATGAAATACCATCAAATGATATTGCACCTCTAAAGCATACAAATGAGTTTTTCATTCTGCTTAATGGTTTTCTGGACAAAGGTGTTCCACTCACAGTCTCTCAAATGCAGATTTCCAGGATATCACACTCTCTCCCAAAGTGCCTCTTGGTTTTCTGACAGTGTTGCTGGCTTTTTCTGAAGATCTCTTTTGCTTTTCTTTTGGTTATTGGCACACAGACAAATATCCCCATAGGATTTTGCAGTTTCTGCTGTGTAGAGGTTACCTAATAGCCAGAGCATCTGACCTCCCAAAACTTAAAATCCATGTAATGGTATATGTGTGATACAGGAGGACCACCACACTGAAAGTCTCTGCAGTCATGGTTATTTGCCAGGCACAGTCCCAACACAGGTGGCAGAAGGGCAATTGTGCACACCTTCGCTGTTTAGCTGTGCAAGAAGATCTCCTAACAGGATCAATCAGAATGGCCCCAATGAATTTTATTCTCTACCAAATGTCATAAAAGGAACTTCTATGTGATTTCAGCATCTTCGTGTGTGTAAGAGAGAGAAAGTCTGAATTATGTTTAACTTCATTTAAGCAGGACTGACTGCTGTTGTGATTCTTCTTTTCTTCACTGGAAAGATTAGATCTGGTTCTTAGCTGATGCGATATGCTGCAGTCCCACCCAAAGCAATGAAGTGCACGGGTACAAGGGAAAAACAGTTTGGCCAGGTACCCTTGAGAAATCTCTGCTTTAAAGTGCTACCACAGACTGATATCTATGCAAAACGAACAGGATGTCCAATTTTAAATTACTAACAAGGCACATCCTCTAAACTATGTTCTGCTCAGCTGACCCATGAGATAAAACATGTCAGGACTGATCCTCAGCCATGATAACACAGATTTGTTTAAAGTTACAGATGAAAATCTCTCCCAAACTGAACTTTATTCTATCTCACCTGCCAACCACCCTACTACAGCCAGCCAGGGGATGATGAGGGGAAGGCAGAAGTGATCATCTCAGTGTAGCTTGTGTTCCTGGTGGTTGTGTCCAGGACTGCAACAGCTCCATGGCAATCAGCATAAATTTAGAGTGCCTCTTACCCTTCACTTGAACTTGGTCTTCAGGCAGATGAAAATTAAGGGATTGTCCTTCTGGGAGAATCAATCACTTGCAAATGGATTTAAGAATATTACAAAGACCTACCAGCTCAAAGCTGCTTAAAGTGGAAGTTTGTCTTTCACTAGTTCTGCTCTTCATTCATGGGACAAGGTTATCAAGAGGCTTACAATGCACACCCAGGTTATCTGAACCAACCTTTGCTAAAAAAATACACAAAAACTATCTATGAACATTTCTTGTGATCAGATTTACAAATCTACACAGGTGAAGCCACAGTACTCTCAGGACTGCTTCTTTGGTCTCAATTACAAGTATGGGCATGTGAAAAGCTGCTGTTCAGTGTCCACAGAGGCCAAATAATTTTGTGAGTTATACAGGTTTGTGGTTCTGCTTTGTGAGCTAACATACATATACTATTCTATTATAAAGATTAGACATTAGTATATATGTCACATATTACAGAATCGCAGAATTACTGAGGCTGGAGTAGACCTCTGAGATCATCAAGTCCAGCCTATGACCTAATACCATCACATCAACTAGACCATGTCCCCAAATGTCACATCCAATCTTTCTTTAAACACCCTCCAGGGACGGTGACTCCACCACCTCCCTGGGCAGTCCAGTGTCTAATTACTCTTTCTGTGAGGAAGTGCTTCCTAATATCCAACCTAAACCTCCCATGGCACAACTTCAGGCCATGCCCTCTTGTCCCTTCACAAGTTGCCTGGGAGGAAAGCCTGACCCCCACCTTACTACAACTTCCCTTCAGGTAGTTGTAGAGTGTGATAAGGTCCCCCCTGAGCCCCTCTTCTCCAGGTTAAACAATACTCTGTATTAGGGTAGTTGAAAGACGAGATTAATTCAGATGTGAGTAAAATTGAGTAAGTTGTACTCTGTGGGTTGTTCCCCTAGACAAAACCTTGTTGCAGCACTGCAAGCACATGCTTTATTGTTCGCTTGCTTGCAGGACTGGTAGTACAGATGAAAAGCTAATGCTGCATGTACACTATTTCAGGCTGAAAGATCCACCCAGCATTGAGAAGACCAGCAGAAATACTTGGTTGCTGACTGCCTTCCACTGTTCCCATCCATGAAGTGACTGTTCTACTGGCAACAATGGCAGAACAACCTAGCACAGACTCCTAACATCTCTTACCTAAGATGTGAAGGGAAAGCAGAATAGGAATCTTGCAGGATCAGACTGAACTTTGCTGAGGACAGGCCCATACTTGATTATAGCCAACCTAAGTCCTCAAACCAGATGCCAGTCCCCAAGACTGGTTACATACCATTACTTTTAAGTTACACTTTAGCATTACAGTGACTTGGGACTTATGTGGGCCACGTAAAGCAGCCTAGAGCAAAGTCCTGCTGCTGGATTAGTCTTATTCCAGGCTGGGTTTCAGCAGGTTAGCTGATGGTTCATCATGTTGCACAACTTTGTGTACTGCTGCATGAATTCATCTGTGGCAGACTGCAGGAGAATATTCTTGTTCTTCCTAAGGCCTTGTGTGCAAGTGATCTCAACTTGCCAGCACAGTAAATTAAACTGCCAGTGGACAAATGCAGGTCCTACTCTAGGAGATGAACTCTTCCAGCTGTTAATGCAAGTCAGATTTTGGGACAGGGAGCAAAAGGGAAAAAAAGATGCAGATGCAGGGTATGAGACTTGGTGGAAGGAATTTTGGCAGCGGGTTTTCCCCTGACAAGCAGCAGGGTGCCTTGCTAAGGAGATCATGCAGGCTGCATGAGTTGTGGAGACAGATGATGAGAGTTTAGCCTCTGCCAGATAATTGCATTGTGGCACACACACACCGAGGAAAACCCACCAGAGATGAGTGGAAAAGTAACTTTCTGGAGAATCTGGTATGGAGTAGTTCCCAAGAGTGTGCCTATGCATGTGCAGACCTATGGACAATGCTGTGAATTGTAACATATTCCAGTGTCTACCACAAAGTATCTCATGGACAACTTAGATCCCAGTGCTGCAGCACTCCACAAAACCACACCCTGCAGAACTTTTCCCAGAAGCTGTAAACAATCC
Organism: Eubucco bourcierii; assembly: GCA_013396675.1. NCBI lineage: Eukaryota > Metazoa > Chordata > Aves > Piciformes > Ramphastidae > Eubucco > Eubucco bourcierii. The sequence goes on from VWZE01016966.1 coordinate 116,609, forward strand.
TGCCTATGTGACTCTTGTCCTGCTATGCCCCAGGAACAGACAATTATTGGTGATTTTAGCTACCGCAGTAACAACAATACTCATGTTGCTACATTAGACAACTGGAGTGCCCTATGTAGGAGTAACTGAGCATAGTCCAGAGATGGATCCCAACATATTATCAAACAGCATTAATGTGAGTGGGTTCTACGTTGCTCTCCACACCTTTTAAACACACACCATCAAATGTGTCCTGCCCTTACCAATGCGTTGGTCAAGGGAACAGATCGTACACCTCTGCTCAGACCTGTTGTGAAATATCTGTAGTTTTAGGTGTAGTTCTGAACTGAAAGAGACACTGGACAATATGGTATGGGTTGAGCAAAATGCCACAAATATAAGAGATGACTTGCAAGGAGGGACTGAAATGGCTGAGACTTTTCAGCCTTGAGATGACAAGACTCAAGAGGGATTTTATCAAAGTGTATAAATACCTGAAGGGAAGGGGAGGTGATAAAGAAGACAGGACCAGGCTCTTCTCAGCAGAGAGAGACAGAGCAAGGGGTAATGGACACAGACTGAAATACAAGGAAGTTCATTCAAACATAAGAAAAACTTTTTGTTTGCTTGTTTGCAGGAATTTGCTGATGTTGCTTGTTTTGTTTTGTTCTGTTCTGTTTCATTTTGTTTTTACTGTGGAGGTAGTCAAACACCGGACCAGTGTCCTGGAGAGGTTGTGAATCTTGGTCCTTGGAGATATTCAAAGCCCAGCTGGATATGACCTTGAGTAATTTGCTCTATTTGACCCTGCCATTTGCAGCAGGGTTGGGCTAGATGACCTCCACAGATCTTTTCCTGCTTTAGTCATTCTGTGATGTGTTGTCCTTTGCAATAAGGATAACAGTGCTAAGCCAGCTTCTCTTTCCACAAGACTTTGGAGTACAAGTAAAAGTCTGCAAGTGTGAAAGTCTTTTCCTTCATTGTCTCTTGAAGTTGCACTCAGAGAAAGCTGATGTCTTATATTTGGGTATTAGTGAGATACATAACACCTTGGCTGTCTTTACCAACTGCCCTTCAACACTAAAACCAGCATAGTTAAAATCCACTGGTGTTACCAAACCTGTACTAAGGAGAAAGACAATTGCAGAACATTTCCAGATACAGACTAGAGGCAGGATGTCCAAGACTTAATCTGTCTGAAAAGTAATTTCCTTCTGATGTAAAAGACATTCTCCTTTTAATTGTCTCTCCTGCAAATGCCATTGTAAAATGAATCCAAATCTAAACCAGCAGAAAGAGTGCCTAATGTGTCCCAAGGCAAGTATCAACTTCTACCCATTATGGAAAGCTTTATGCAAGTGAGTAGAAAATAAGTGGCCCTTAAGTAAATGTTTTCTAGAAACAAAATAAATGATAGATCTCAGAAATGTCTCAACCTTTTCTGTAGAGGGGGAAATGAAATAAATAAATAAACCCTCAAATAATTAAAAAAAAAAAACCACACACACAAAAAAAACCTGAAACCTGTCTACAATATCTTAGTTGAAAATGTGTATAAGGCTCTGATACAGCAAATGTACATCTTTCCCTCCTTTTTCCTTCACTGCACTTTCACACCTACCTGTAATACAATGCTGCAAGTTGTTTATTTCTCCAAAGAAATTGCTACCAAATGTTTGTTGTGCCTTGACAAAGAAAATTAGTGGAGAAAACCAGAAATGAACATGCTCAGTAAAATGCCTTTTCCTCCCAAGGGGTGTCTTAGTTGATATTTTAGTTGATACTTTAATAGAAGAATTCTCTCTTTTGTGAGTGGAATGGACAAGTACCTGGCAAGTCCTCTGGGTAAGGTTAGCTTGTGGACACCCCTTCTGCTGGCTGTGGCTATGAGATATCCTTCCAGAGATGAGGAACAGCATGTAGGTTGCCAAATAAAAAATGATGTGATGATTTGGGAGTTCCCTGCCCCCCACACTTTGTAAAATGACCCAGACTAGAACTCAGCTGTCTGGAAGTTAAGGACTGAAGCTCTGTTTACAGCTCAGCACAATACACAAGCAGAGATATACACTATAGACAGGAATAGTTACAGAAATATACAAGTTAAAGGGAATACAGAAACACAACTCCCCTCCCAGAAATCAGAGACCCCAGGAGGGGCTCCCAACCACCCTTCCACTTTCTCCCCACCCCTCTACCTTACCCCAAGGTTTGCCCCACATGCAAGGTGAGCTTGGAGGATCAGCCAGGTGGGTTAGGAGAAAAAGTGGTTAGTGAAAATTAATGGGCAAAGAGGAGCTAGAAGCTAGACTGCCCAAGCTGCTGTTCCCCCAGAGAGAGACAGTCTGCAAATGCCTTATCTATGTTTTGGTTTCTTTTCCCAAAACAATCTCAGCAAGCGTATGAGTGAACTAGACATCACCATGTTTTCTTTTCACAGCCTATAGTGTAATTTTCTCTATTAAAATATTCCAATTAGCCTCAAACCAGCACAACAGCAGAAGGGGGAGGATGTGGGAACAGTCCTTACATAAAAGAATCAGGAAAACTTCTCCTTTCATACTTCTCTGTCGCCGTATGATCTGACCCAAATCATCCAACTGTGAGTTTGCAGCCAGAGCACAGAACTTGGTATCTGTCCCTGCAGTGTTTTCAGGTTTCCCTAAATTTAGTCCAACTTTTTATGGAAAGATGCTTCCCCTACCTTGCTCCGCAACCTGCTGGCATCATGCTAATGCAATGCCCAATGATAGCATCACGGTCTAAAGGCAAAGCTAAAGAGCCTTTCACTATATGCCCAACGATAGCACCACGGTCTAAAGGCAAAGCTAAAGAACCTTTCACTAACCAGCAAGCATCTGCTTCTTGGGTGCTTGGTGCTTTAAAAAACATCTGTTGTAAGGGGCACCGAGAAGCCTCCAGTAGGACTACAAGTTACAGTAATCATAGCGTCTGCATTTCTCTTTGTGCAGGCAGCAAAGAAAGGAGATACAAATGTAAATGAAGATGTCTTCTGTGACAAAAGAAACTAACAGCACCCAACGTCTGCTTTTCACAAGCGATTATTAACATTTTTGGGGGCAACTGAAATGCAGAATAGTTGCTATTCTCGCAAATGAATAGCAACAAGGTTTACTGCTTATTATTATACCATTCATTTCTAATACAAAATACAGACTACAGGATATAGGGAAATATTATGGGAAACATTGCAAGATTACCAGAAAAGCAGAGGAGCATTTCTCATATAGAATAATAGCAAACATAATGAGTTCAAAAAGCCTCAGGTAGTATGCAAACAGCAATAAACTGATCTGAAAGTAATAAATCCACAAGATTATTAGTACAAGAACAATGATGTAAATGGTTTCAAATTCCATTTGGCTTGAAGCATTTGCTTCTAGGTCAGTGGTTAGAATAAGACATAGGCAAATATTGCAGAAGATTTTGTGTAAATGTTTATTTAATGTTTTTTAATGAATTTGCTTAGCTTCTGTTTATTTTCCACTAACACTGTAGCACATTGGTTCCCAGTCTGCTTCGTATTTCAGAAAGCCTGGTGCCACAAAGGCAGAGAATGGATCAACCCCAGGCTGTACACTTCCCATCGCAGGGAATGTGCTTTGTGGCAAAAAAAGTTCATGAATATCATTCATTTTAAACAAATATTGGCAACTGCTCAAAGAAATACGATTCTGTGAATTTGTACCATAGGGTTTGAGGTTAGAAATGGCACTTAGTCTTCCCAGGCTTGTATACAGGCTTGTATACAAGATCATCACTAAACCTGGGAATCAGAATTTCAGTTTCAAATACTGAGAAAAATAATATCAGATACCTGCTCTGCTTGTAAATTATATGAAATAAATGTAAGAAGATTGATATTTTCACAAACTATTAGCAATAATGGCATCCTGGCCTGAATCAGGAATAGTGTGGCCAGCAGGAGCAGGGAGGTAATTCTCCCCCTGGACTCTGCACTGCTTAGGCCGCACCTTGAGTACTGTGTCCAGTTCTGGGCCCCTCAATTTAAGAAGGACATTGAGGTGCTTGAGCGTGTCCAGAGAAGGGCAACGAGACTGGTGAGAGGCCTCGAGCACAAGCCCTATGAGGAGAGGCTGAGGGAGCTGGGATTGTTTAGCCTGGAGAAGAAGAGGCTCAGGGGGGACCTTATTGCTGTCTACAACTACCTAAAGGGTGGTTGTAGCCAGGGGGAGGTTACCTTCTTCTCTCAGGCAACCAGCACCAGAACAAGAGGACACAGTCTCAAGCTGTGCCAGGGGAAGTTTAGGCTGGAGGTGAGGAGAAAGTTCTTCACTGAGAGAGTCACTGGCTGCTGGAATGGGCTGCCCAGGGAGGTGGTGGTCCCTGGAGGTGTTCAAGGCGTGTTTGGATGTGTCACTTGGTGCCATGGTCTAGTCTTGAGGTCTGAGGTGATGGGTTGGACTTGATGATCTTTGAGGTCTCTTCCAACCCTGGTGATACTGTGATACTATGATACTGTGATAATAAAAAGATACAAAATGCACTTCCTATCTGAGGCACTACTCCTATCCACATATTGTATTACATTTAAAGTTTTTACTTTTATATGCTTGGTTCGAAGATGGTTCCTAATATGCAGTGCCTGATGGCTATTCACAGTCATCTCTGGAAAGAGTTCAGTTCAGCTTCTGCTGGAATAGTCTTGCAAAAAAGCCAACATTGCAAACACAATCTGCACAGCCTGGCAATATAGCAAGGAAGCCTCGGAGAGGCAACAAATCTTGTTTAAATGTTTACTCCTCCCTTTCACATGGCTGTTAGATAGCACACTGTTAAAATACCTTCAGTGTTAAGTATGACTTGGGAAGAAAGTGAACATTGGTAGTGGTTCTCTAGCAGACTGGCAGTGCACCTTCCTTAAATACATATGATGCTCATAAAGGCTATTGGCAAGCTGTGATATAATAAATTCCTCCCTTTTTCTGAGACAGGACTGTCCAGGTTTCTTTCAGGTTTAGCAACGTCCAGATTCATTACCCAGCTTGTCCTACCACCTGTCCCATGGATTCTTGCCCAACTAATTTCCTTTTGGAATTTAAGGTTTTTACCTCTCGGTGTGGCTTAGTTGTTGCTGGGATGGGGATGTTTCCATGTCTGGAAACAAAATGGTAGTGAAACTTCTGCTAGAATAAACTTTGATGAAGCCAAGGGTACTGGAAAATGAACAACTAATCTCTAACCTACTACACTGGCCAAGATTTTGGGTAAAAGAACTACAGAAATATATCCAGAAGGCAATAATCTAGATGATACAATTCCAGTCAGGATTCTGGATGTAGAAACAATAATGACACTCACACTTCACTCACCCTTCACGTAACTACACGCATTCTGTTTACATAGTAGCTAAAGAAAGCTGCTGGTCTTGTTAAAGAGCTGATTTTGGTATAAGCATGTATTTTAAAAGGCCATTAGTTCCTTGATTTCTCAAAAGGCTGCAAGAAGGAGGAATCATTCTCCCAGAAGGGTAACTGCAGGAATTTCCAAAATGTATGTAATACTTTCACAGACTAATAACAGATTCAGTGATTGCAAAGATATCTTCCTCTGTTTATAGACTGGTGATTGAGAAACAGATGACAGTAGGAGGAAATAAGTACAGTATCATAACTAACACACCACGCCTCAGAGAAAAATCCTGTGTCCTGTAAATTACCTCCACCAGAAAAAAAATCTTTTACTTTACATAATTCTAATGTAAATTCATGTGCAAAAAAAGGACATGGATACAAATCTGCATGTTTTTGCTGATGCATAGCCCTATGAAGTTGATGGATGCTCTGACATGTATTTTGATTATAACTAGAAGCACATTCATATGCACACATGAAGAAAACCAACATTTAAGAGTATCAGGCTGATTTTGGGACTGAAAAAATTAAGCTTTCTGACAGATGAAGTATCAGATAACTTTATTATTTTAGAATTTCTCAGGTAAGAAATTGTCAGGGGTTTTAGAATTTCTCAAGTAAATGTGCATGTCCTGGTTTGAGTTGGAACAGAACTAATTCTGTTCAGCGATTTTATTTTTCAGCTTAGTATCTTTAAAATACTTGCACTTTCTGAAATTAATGGCATGTTTTCCACAGACAATGTCTGCTTCTACTGGTGATGATGCTGTATGTTTCTAGTTAGTACCAAGGGATTGGCATGCAGACTAAGGTCACTGTTAAGTCTTATGTACTAGGTGAAGGTGTGGCATAAAAAGCCTCACCTACAGGCAGAAGGGGCTAGTTCAGGTGACCCTAAATACCCATGAGGCATTCCATTCCATATACATGATGTTCAATATAAAGCTGAGAGATCTAGGGGGTCAACTTCTACTCTCTCTTCTTCAATATTTGACATCCAAGGAGGACTCTGTCCATTTGGCTTTCAATCTTAATCCATGAATTTCTGAATCCAGTTCCAGAATCCACCTTCTGAAACTGATTCCAATCTGCTGCTGAGTCCAGAGTAGGACTTCTGCCACAACATCAGTGGAGATGGTAATGTAATTGCTTCCATGGGTGTTGGGTTCAATATTTGGTTTGCATATATTTGTATATATTTCATTTAATTATTTTCATTAATCTAATTTTCTTTTTTCAGTCTGTAAGTCTCTCTCCCTTATTCCCTTTCTCCCCTTCAGGAAGAGAAAGGGGCTGGTAGAGAACTTCTCTCACTTGTTTAGTGGCTGGCCCAGCCTTAACCCCTGATCCCTGCACCCCACAGATAGATATGCTTGATGTTCCCCCTTGCTGACTTTTCCCTCGCGGCACCTCTGAGCCTCTGCCCACTCCAGTGTTTCTAGCATATTTATGTCATGGTCATGAGACAAATGCCAGTCATCCAAAACTACCTTTGGACTAAAACTGACTTAATTTTCAATATGGACTCAGAAAAAGCCATTTCTATTTTATGCCCTAAATTTCCAAAGAGACTGTGAGATTCAGGATGTTTTCACACATAGGTGTGAAAAAGCAGATTAGCTGAAAATAGTGCTCCATAGCATAAGAATTGTTTAAAGGATCACATGTCAAAATTCTCATGGCAGAAACAGGCAAGACAATGGATTTTATCCTAGCCTTGTTTTGAGGACTGCCCAAAAGTATTGTTTTTAGAACAATAATAATTACAAGTGGTAATAATAGTCTTTTGGATCCACTGAACACAGAAAATGTCAGCCCACAACGTGAAAATCTGATACATTTAGTCACAAAAAACAACTGTTTTGCTATGGGGAGCATTTGTCTTACCAGCTTGGACAATGATCATTGTGTGTTTGCAAGTATGGGTTTTTTTCATTCCTTTTCCACAATACATCCATTTTAACACATTTTCTTATTATTATGTATCACAATACTACTGGCATGATGGTAGCATATCTAAAAGCTCTGCAGAATTTAATGTTCTTGACAAGCCTACCATTCTTCAGCCTTTGGGACACTGTCCCAGACCCCTCAACAGGCTGTGCTGCTGCCTCCTCACAGAGCCACAGTTTTTCTGCACTGCAGCTCAAATACAGCAGAAACCACATAGTTTCACAGATGCTGAAGAACATGCTCTACATTACTGAGAAGGAAAGGTCTTTCTTACTGCATTAAATAGGTTTGTACTGGTGTTCTTCATGAGTTGCTCTCGGTATCTAGAGCTTTCTTCAGAGAATACACACTGCTATCCAGACTATGCATACAATGTAAAGCTGCAGATTATGTCTCCCTTGCTCTGCCAAGGAAAGCCAGTCACTTGTTTCTCCACAAAGATGATAAAACTGTAATTATAATGACTGATACAAAAAAAAAAAAATTGTTTGGCTTTGAGAAGAGTCATGCAGATTTTTGATGGGAATAATCAATAAGATTTTTGTCTGACATGCTGTTGGATTAAAGAACTGACTACAAGATCAATTATTGGCTATGACTGAGGCTCATTCTACCAGTGCAGATTATAATCACCAGTAGTCAGACCTGGCAACTGTGATGCATTCCTTAGCAACAATATAGCTGTGTATAAATACAGATATCTTGAATGACTCAGGCATCTGGACTGCAACTGATAGCTGGAGCAGAAGAAAGTACTACACATTTAATTTAGAGCAAATCTGACATTTTGAAGCATATAAAGATCTCAGCTTTAGCAGAGGTAACAAACATCTTGATTCAGTATCACTTCTTTTTCTCCTAGAGATATAATTTCTGGGGTGCTGAATAGTAGGTCATAACAACTTTGACAAATGAGCCCAAGAGGCTTTGCATCCAAAGTCTTGTTAAAAAAAAAACAAAAACAAACCAAACAGTGAAGCTGATATTTACTCACTTCAAGTGAGACCTTTTCTTGCAGAAAATTCTGTAAGTTTCCTCATCTCAATTTCTTCACAAACCATGGCCAAAGACTGTCTTGAAGAAAAGCACCTTGTAGATAGAATTCATTGGTTCAGTGTTTGGTAGATGTTGCTACATGGATCAATTTACCTTTCTATTTATTTATTTATTTTAATGTGGAAACTCTAAGCGTTACAAATACTTTGATCTAGCCTCAACTGAAATATTAACTATACTGAAGAACTGATTAGGCAATTTTTAGTTATCTTTTGTGGAGCATCTGGGTTGCTACAGAATATAGTGAACTTAATAAAGCATGGTTGAGCACTGATAATTTTAGAAGATCATAGTCAAGAAGTCTGTAACAGGCACCATAATAGGGTCATTATTAAAAAAAAAAAAAAAAGGAAAAATACCTCAAACTTATTTACATCTGCTTGGATTCAGCATTCTTGGTGCAAATCCAAGTAGAGTCAGTTTCTCTTCCATCCGCTTCTGTGTAGTGCCTTTGACAGAATAAGGAATGAAGCTATGCCATGTGTCACAGATGCTTTCTCCTACCAAAGACCAAAGCAGCTGCAGCTCCAGAGTGGGGGAATCACCAGAGTGTAGATCTGTCTCATTGGTGGATTTCAGTCCCAGGAAGAACAGCAAAAATGTTGAGAATAAAATATCCTAAAGAAAGAGAGTAGCATGCTTCATGATGTTGTCATGCTATCATACCACACAGAGACTCCCACAGGCATGGCAAGATGACAACTCTCTGTCTACAGCCCATTCATCCTGCCACAGCATGTGCATATGCAACACAGAGAGAAATTTTTACAGCAGCAGTTGTAAGAAGGATTCAATATGTGTCTAACTCTGTGGTACATAGAAAGAACATCACAAGGTATAACGGTATAAAGTTAGCAGGGCAGCAACACGAAAGGCATGAAAAGGGATAGGGAAAATACCAGTGTCATGGCTTAAACTCAGCTGCCCCCACAGAGCTGTTTGCTCACTTTCCCCAGCTGGTGAGGCTGGGGAGAGATTCAGAAGAGTAAAAGTGAGAAAACTCATGGACTGAGATAAAAACATTTTAATAGATAAAGCAAAAGCTGTGCACACAAACAAGGAATTCACTCATCACTTTCCATTGGAAAGCAAACGTTCAGTCTCCTCCAGGAAAGCAGAGCTCTATAACACAGTGGTTATTTGGGGAGACAAATACCATAAAACTCAATATATTCCATTCCATCTTCCCTCACCTTTTATTGCTGGCCATGACATCATATGGTATGCGACATCCCTTGGGCCACCTGGGAATAATTGTCCCAGCTATGTCTCCTCCCAACTCCTCATGCACTCCCAGGGTACTTGCTGGTGGATAGGGGTGAGAAGCAGAAAAGACCTTGACTCTGTCCAAGCACTGATTAGGAATAACTGAAGCACCCTTCACCACTGAATCCCCATGCTGGATCCTCCACTCACTAGCACTGCTGGGACTGTGGCAGGTAGCACTTGGCTGAAGCCTGGAGCATACTTGGTGCGTGCAGTTCCACAACCATTTTCATTCTTAAAATAGTGTTTCAAACTGACTATGCACACTTCTGACAAGTAATTCCATGGATTCATTTACTGCCTGCCCTTGATTTTCCTTTCCTCTGTTCCTCCAAATTGCTCAAGTTGTGCTAAATCTTGTTAATTTTTTTTCCCTCTTTGTTATTCTTAATTATAGAGTTGTCAATCTTAAAACACATAAAAGAGAGAAATTTGAAAACATTCTGGGATTTGTATTATACTGTTGAATGAACTGTTATTTTTCCCATTGCACAGGAGAGACAGTTTTAAATGAACTTTTCAGAGACAAAAAAATGGGTGAGTCTTTAGCAAGAAAGGAAGGAATTGGCAGGTGTATAATTATTTTACTGCTTCTACTTTTGTTACTTTCTTTCCTTACTGTCAGCCTTCATCCTCTCCCCAGTTTGGTTAAAAATAATAATAACAATAAAAATTCAAACCCCTTCTTTGTACTTTAACTTTGTGGGAAGAGCTGGGACATATCGGCTTCACTTTACCAACCAATGCAGCACATATGCCTGAAAAGCAGAAATGTTGCTTCAGGGTGTACATCAGAGACTTGGAGGCCTCTGCCAAAACTATGGCATCAACGCACATACTTGAAGAGATGCTTTCTTTGAAGTTACCTGCTGTTAACCACACATCTGCACACCCACAGTGAAACTGAGGACTCTTCCACATGACTGAGTTACAGCACAGTTATGACAGCTTAACAAGGTTGACAAAATTGTCCAGCCCATATGGTTCATCTTCACCCACTACAAGGCAAAATGCACTGGCTTAAGTCATCATGAAATATGTATAGGGCTCTTCACGATATCCCAGCTGACAAATAGTAACTGTTGATTCCACAGTAACAGGAGACTTTCACTTCAATTAATCAAAGGGAAAGAAGCTGCCAGATATGCAGTAACAAAACCCAGGTAAGAATGGCCTTTTGTTACCAGTGATGAAGAGATAACGGAACAAAAAAGAAAAATCTTATTTACCTATTCCGCTGAAATCAGAGCTGTGCACACATTTCACAAGTATCTTCTGGCTTGGAGATGATTTTGGGATTAACAAATCAAGGGTAAAACCTGGCAGAATTGGAGATGCAAATTTTCTCAATGGTTCGAATAGACATGCAGCACAATTTAAGCTGTGTATCAAAAGTGCAGTTCTCAGCAAGAAATTTGTTCCTATCTTGGCTGGAGGAAAAGGAGTACTGCCCTCCAACTGTCCTCGTTTCACTCTTCTCCTTTGGTCTCAGCTGCTGCTGCAGCTGGTGGTGGTGCTGGCCCACAATGCATCCCCCCTCGCTAACCTTGGTACTAGTGCCATTGGTACCAGGGATGGTGCATGCAGAGATGTGTATTTTACACCCCAGCCCAGGTTGTCACTGTCTTCCTGGTGGCATTTAGTATGATTTGGGAGAAACATTGTGTAACATAGTCATATATGTTTAGCATGTACTTGATTTTCTTCATTAGTATATTGAAGGGTGTCATCTTTAATATTAAAATGACAGTTAATTATGCAAAGGTCTTCATTCAGGCACAGTGGCCCACAAAAACTGCTTTGAGGTTGGTTGTTTATGTCATTTGAGCCCTACTTCATCAGTTTTAGCCAAAACAAGAGCGGCTTATCATCACAAGACTCTTTCCTTCAGCTCTCTGGCAGGCCAGCTTTGCAGATCTTCATTTAACACAAACACCTGCTGGTTGTAAATGCACGGTGTTATTCCTCCCCAGGTGCAGGACTCTACAACTATTCTTGTTGAACCTCATTACATTCTGTTTTGCCCAACTCTCCAGTCTTTCCAAATCTCACAATGGCAGCACAGCCTCTGGTGTATCAGTCAGTTCTCCTAGTTTCATAGCTTCAGCAAACTTGCTGAGGGTACACTCTATTCCCTCATCCAGGTTGATGATTAATATGTTGAATGAGACTGGACAGTACTTACACCTGGGGAGCACCACTAGTTACAGGTCTCCAACTGGACTATTGATCATAACTCTCTGAACTTCACTATTTGGCCAGTTCTCAATCCATCTCGCAGACCACTCAGCTAACCCAGACTTCCTGAACTTGCCTATGAGGGGTGTTACAGGAGACAGTGTCAAAAGCCTTGCTCTCCCTGTACATATCCCTTCAGTTGCTCCATCATAGAAGGCTAACAGATTAGCCAAACATTCATAGATGATTCACTGATAATTCACAGATTCCACCAGGTTGGAAGGGACCCTCAAAGGTCATCTTGTCCAACCCCAACTAGTGTTTTTAAACTAGTGCATGTTCATAAATATTGCTATGAAAGTATTCTGATTGCATTCAATTGCTCTGCCAGATCCTCCCATGCAAAGTATCTCTTGCCTGTTCATTTTTAGTAACCCAGATGTATTTTTTTATCAAACAACTGACTGGGCATAACCTTAGCACATTTGTATCAGGTACATTTTTATTTTTAATTGGTAAATTCGTGCCTAAGTTTCTATCCCAGCAAAACAAGGACACTCTTGCAGCAGACTTTAATGGTAGCTGTGGAAGGACCAGCAAACCAGTTATCCATGCCTGTCCCCAGGTATTTTGGAACCACTGCAGAGACAATCACTAGATCATTCATAAAGCATAGTTTGCTAACTATCACAAGATCATTCATGAAGGGTAGTTTAGTAAAGGTTTGCCTGATGCAGCCTGGCACTTTTTGTGAGGTCCTTGCTGGTCTGCATATTTATATTTTAGTTTAGCTAACATCTTTCAACCTAAAAACCACTCTAGTGACCTGGCTTCATTCAGTTGCCTCAGTCAGTATAGATATACATATAGGGCTGTGTATGTGTGTATAGAGAGAGAGAGAAAGAGAGAGAGAGTACAGTACAATGTCTATATATAGTATATATACATTGTATATGTATGTATCACATTCCCTTAAAATGGGCTGTAGCAGACACATGGTTCCTCTACATCTGAGACAGATCAAGCTTCCATGATTTTTGTATTAAAAGGGAGGAATATCTGTGTCTCTAACCACATTTCTGCTTCTCACTTCACCAAGTTACTGCTGACAGCCTCTCAGCACATAATGCTGTATTACCTAAAAAAACCCACAGTGAATGCAGAGTTGAGAAGAGAGGAGTAGTTTACTCATCTATATGGAAAATAAAAGCTCTATCTACAAAATCATAATGTTTGTATGGATCCGTTGCCAAAAGTGAGAGACAAATCAAATTTACACCATCTTGTATTCTCCTAGAGGAAATACTGAGCTGACTGGGCATGAACATCTGAAAATTAAATGGAGTAAATCCCAGCAGTATTGTTACAGGCAACCTCCAATTTCTGTAAAGAAACTGCTGGCTTTTCAGCCTCCCATATTTCATAATCTTTCTCCCAGTGGGTGAGAAACCCTCTGCTTACACTGATGCCTCCCATACTGCAGCAAATCTGCCAGCTGTCTCAATGTATGCAAATGAAATGATATACTGAAGCTTACGGTGTTCTTTGTAGGGGATTGCTCTTCAGCTGCAAATGGCCACATTCCCTGATTTCTGTTGACACAGCATGCAAAAAGCCTGCAAATTTGCCAGCAGCTCTTATCCAGTATCTTTCAATAAGAGAGTAGCCAGAGCTTCCAAAACCTTACTCCCACCTGAAAACTACCTAATATATCTCTCTGGATAAGGAATTGGCTGGATGGTCACCTGCAGAGAGTTGTGATCAGTGACACAATGTTCACCTGGAGACCAGTGACAAGTTGTGTCCCTCAGGGGTCAGTGCTGGGGCCAGTGCTGTTTAACATCTTTGTCAGTGACATGGACAGAGGAATCGAGTGCACCCTCAGCAAGTTTGCAGATGACACCAAGCTGTGTGGCACAGTCGACTTGCTAGAGGGCAGGAATCCATCCAGAGGGACCTGGACAGGCTGGAGAGGTGGGCCCAGGCCAACCTCATGAAAATCAACAAGGCCAAAGTGTACAGTCCTGCACCTGGGTAGGTACGATCCCAAGCACAAATCCAGGCTGGGTGGTGAATGGCTGGAGAGCAGCCCTGAGGAAAAGGACTTTGGGGTCTGGGTTGATGAAAAGCTCAACATGAGCCTGCAGTGTGCACATGCAGCCCAGACAGCAACCAAGTCCTGGGCTGCAGCAAGAGCAGCGTGGCCAGCAGGGCAAGGGAGGGGATTGTGCCCCTTTACTCTGCTCTCGTCAGACTGCGTCTGGAGTCCTGTGTGCAGTTCTGAATCCCCAACAGAAGAAGGACATGGAATTGTTGGAGTGAGTTCAGAGGAGGGCCATGAAGATGATCAGAGGGCTGGAGCACCTCTGTTACAAGGACAGGCTACAAGAGCTGGGGCACTTCAGCCTGGAGAAGAGAAGGCTTCAAGGAGACCATGTAGTGGCCTTCCAGTATTTGAAGGAGGCCTACAGGAAGGCTGGAGAGGGACTATTTACAAGGTCTTGTAATGACAGGATGAGGAATTTAAACAGGAAAAAGGGAGATATAAACTAGATGTTAGGAAGTTCTTTACAGTGAGGAGGGTGTGTAGCCTAGGGAAGTTAAACTTACTCTTCTCCCAAAACTTTTCCCCCATTTTGGCAATTCCATAGAGGGACACGGCATAAGCAGCTCTTGACTGTGTTTTGTTTGTCCTCACTTATTCCAATCACAACTCTGATAAAAAGAGTGTTATTTGTGTGAAAACCAGCTGCAAAGAAATTTTTGGGATGTTTCAAGAATTCCTACTGCCCAAATTAGAAAGTCATCTTTGTCTTATAGATTCACTGCTTTGGTGCCCTTCTGAAAAATGGATCTGTTTGCTTATAAACAACATATTAGACAGAATATTAACAGACTTATGAGATTAAGCATGCAGAAAATAGCTTCAGAATGAAACTTGTCAATAAATACGTGGAGAACGAGAACAGAGTTTTGGCGATAAGTTGTCCTAGTAGACATTAGTCACATTTCTATCAGCAGATGAAGGATAATCAAGGTCACCATTAAATGCATCAATTCAAACTTAAGGACATTTTCATAGTTACTTCCTGTAATGATATTGGAAACAGGCCTTCAAACAATCTCTCCTGCAGCCCAAAGGCAGAGCTGGCAAGAAACCTACTCTCATCAGCATAGACCCTCTCAAAGGCAAGCCAAACTCTTGAAGAAAAACCCACCATGCCACCATTCCTGGATATATTTCTGAGTGAGCAGAACCCTCTTTCCAAATATTAAATGGAGAAAAAGATAAACCTTTCATAAGCAGAGGTTATGACAGCATCTGAGGCAGGTTGTGCAAAGCTTTCTCTAGGATGCCCATCTGGGGACACCAGAAGGGTCAAGGTCAAAGCTTGGTTGCACCTCAGTGCATCACCAAGCAACACAAATAATGTAACAGGTCAGGGTTTGTGTTCAGGTCTTTATTTTCAACATTGAGCAGATTGTTTTGCCATTACCTTTGAGGATACAGAGTTTCACTTTTATGGCCATAAACAAGATACTGTGTGTGTTACGGTGCTCATAAACCAGGCTTGTGTACTGCTGCTTTTACACAGGCTCTCTAACAACCACTATGGATTTAAAACTGAAAGCAAACATCCTGTGATAAATCCATCCAAAATGAATATATAAAAAAAAATAAATAAATAAAACCCATACAGGTTTGAGAAACACTCCCTAGGGACTTTTTTTTCCTCTGTACCATCTGATAAACAACTCCTTTTTATTTTTTTCTTTTCTATCCTCCTTTTTTTTTTTCCTTTTCTTTTTTTTTTTTTTTTTTTTTTCTTCTGGCTATCAATAAACTTTTCAATATTTGACAGGCCTTAGAAGAAAATTTTCAAAAATTAACATAAACTATCTAGAATGACAGCAATTATAAAAATCACTTAAAAATATTTGCCCTTGCTGCAGTATTATTCATGAGATGGATTAACAGATGGGATAGCTCTAGTGACATGTGTTGCCTGTGCCTTTATTTCCTTTGGATTATAAACCCATGATCTTCACAGCCTAGCTTTCTGTGCAGGTCTTAGAAGCTCCATTTTTCTCAAAACAAATCTATAACTTCTAAATATTTGCTTTTGGATTCAAGCTAAACAAATTGGTAAGGCGTTGGAACAAGCTGGGAAGCGGTGGAGTCACCACAGTTTCCTGTGTATTCTGTCAGGAAGATCTAACCAGCTCTCAATGTTTTAAAATTATCTGGGCCATGAAACTCAAGCTGACTGCTCAACACAAGTGGTGAAGTTAGGATAATAAATTAAGTCCTCTGCGCTTCTGAAAGCATCAAGTATTTTAAAAAATAAAATAAAAGGTAATCACTGTAGAGCCCTGAGTAGGAACTCACTGAGTCTTTTTGTCCTATAGGTATTTTCCTTCTCATCATAGATACCTGGCTAGAATTGTGCACACTCTCAGGAAACACGCAGAGGACCGTGACGTCCATGGAATGAACTTCTTTCTTATTGAAAGCAGGATGGTCACATATAATACCATGGGGACAGAGGCCCATCCCAGGGGGATAGACCTGACTTGTGAAATTAACCCCAAAACTCATGGAAATGATGCTTATTCCAGTTGACATAGCTATCTTCTGTTCCTCTAGTACACCAAAGAGAGCATCGAACTAAAACACAGATTAATATTCCCATAGCTATAAGCATCAGACCTGCTTGTCCTAGGATATTATAATATTGTTATTCTATTCTGTATTCCAGTACCACAACTTAAGAGGCAGTGCCTGACCTCTTTCTCTTCCCTTCCCTGCCTTTCCCTCCCTTCACTTCTCCAGGAACAGCACACCTTCTTATCTCATGGTTGGTGGGGGAGATGCCTGGCAGGGAACTGAGCTGCTTCATGCAGCTCGTTGAGGGCCTGTAGGTCCCAGCTAAGGAGGGACATTTCACTCTACCCTTAGGCTGACTGAGGGTGGAAGGAGTGGAGGGTTCTAGAAGGCCAGTTTGGGCTGAATGAATTTTGTGCTTTAGCTGATTGCCTTTTGTATATATGCCCTATCCTGCTGGGGCAAAACAGGCCCAGACTTGCTTACAGTGCTGGTACCCAGTTTGATTGGTTAGGTTCCAAGTTTCTCTTATGCCAGTGGTCCATTTTGCCTCGAGGGATGACTGAAGGGGTCTGCTCTGGGGGGGCCTGACTTCACTTGCTTTTGGGCTCTGCTTCTCCATCTGCTGCTGGTGGCTTTGCAGACTAGCCACCTGAGGACACCTGGTTCTCTCCCTTTTGCTTTCAGTTTTAGCAGCAGACTCAGCTCCTGCTACCCTCTTTGTCTTGTGATTGTACTGAAAACACTATTTGGGATGATAATTTCTTCGATTATTAGCTCACCACAGCATTTTGGGCTGATCAGTGAGTAAATTTGGCTATTAAATTAATTGGAGTCTCAGGTTTTCCTGCCAACACCCCTCTTCGAGGGCAAGTGGAATCCCTCTTGTGGCTGGTAGCAGCAGTTGCTGCTCCTAACTCTCTGATCTGAGTTGTTTATAGGATACGTGCAGAGTGCACACAGCCCAGACAGCAACCAAGTCCTGGGCAGCATCAAGAGCAGCGTGGCCAGCAGGACAAGGGAGGGGATTCTGCCCCTTTACTCTGCTCTCGTCAGACCCCATCTGGAGTACTGTGTGCAGTTCTGGAGCCCTCAGCACAGGAAGGACATGGAAGTGTTGGAGCAGGTCCAGAGGAGGACCACAAAGATGATCAGAGGGCTGGAGCAGCTCTGCTATGAGGACAGGCTACAAGAGTTGGGACTTTTCAGCCTGGAGAAGAGATGGCTTGGAGGAGACCTTATAGTAGCCTTCCAGTATGTGAAGGGGGCCTATAGGAAGGCTGGGGAGGGACTATTGACAAGGTCTTGCAATGACAGGATGAGGGGCAATGGGTTTCAACTGGCAGAGGGAAGATCAAGACTGGATGTTAGNCTTTATCCTTTCCCTAAATTGCTCCACAAAAATTCCTGTTGTATCTTTTGTGTAAATAATTCCTGACTGGGTGTTCAACCTTTCAATAAATTGTATGTAGTTCACTATTTTGGGGTGTATGTTTGTTTGGTGCAGGAATTTGTGTCAATAAATTTGGATATTTTGCCATTTCCGCATATTAAATTTGAATATCCATAACAGCCCTTGTAAATAGAATTTCTCTTTAAACTTCTGATCAGTGTGTAGAATCCTCATTCTTACTTCTGGAGAGGGGTAAGAGTCATTTCTGTCTTCCAGTTCCAGGTAGTCTCATGGCTCCGAACTGGGACAGTTCCACTATCCTTTCTTAGACAACTCTCTATCCCCAGATCACTGGCAATTTTAACCAAGAGATCATCTGACTTGCAAAATACAGGCAGTACAAAATGAATCACCTCTTCAATGCTTCATGAAATACATTGAACTTTATTTTTGTTTCCATTTAATTCAAAAATCTTAATGAAACTTTTCAGAGATTGCTTTTTTAAGAAGACTTAAAGACCTTACCATTAGTAAGAAGGAGAAGCAATATAAACAGTGCTACAGATCTGAGCTAAAAGAAGTGGCAATTAAAATACATCTGCTGTGATGGAATGAACTTTATTAAAGATCTTAATGATGATATTAGAAGTCATGCATGAACTTTTATTCCTTATGCGTGGAGTAATGGCAAAAATAATAAAAATCTCTTGACAAAAGTGTGAAAATCAGCATTTATATGACTGACAGAACTATGGGATTGCAGACATTTTATTACAATGGCAAGAAGAACAATATCCCTCCTTGATTGCCTTCTGTGTCATTTGAATCGATTTAGCCTAAATTTGCTTTTTTCTTCTGTTAAAGGTCGTTCTTTTGTAAAGTGATTTTTATAATTGTTGTCATTCTAGATCACTTATGTCAAATTCTGGCTAGATTAATTTTGAGAGAATCACTCTAATAGGTGATTAACTAAGAGATTCATATAACAGCCCAGGCACAACACTCAGTTAGAGGACTGTCCACAGAACGGAGTCCAATTTAATCAGAACATCCTGTCTTTAAGTGCATAGATATCTGTATTGCTCTTTACTTCAAGGTCTTTAATTTGAGTGAGTGCCCTACCAAATAATTTTATCCACAAATTATCCTCCATAGAAACAAGGCATTCTTTAAATTGTTCTGAGAAGCAGGCAAGAAGAAATGTTTCCACAAGGTTGAAATGGTCAGCTGGTCTTATGAGCTGATTTCCTGTTCAAAGTATTTGACCCACCACACATCAAATGGAAACTCCAGGAGGGTGCATCAAAAACCCACAGAAAATTAAATCAGTGTAGTCTGCCTTCCAGTTCTATTCTTGACCTATGTGTATTTGGCTGAGTCTACTAAGTACAGTAACGAATGCTCAGTATGAAATGTAAAACTGTGGTACAATAATTTTCTGAAAATGAAAAATGCCACAGTTCTATTCTCAGCTCTGCTGTTTACTCACTGGGATCCCCAGAAAAGCATTCAGTTTTTCTGTGGCTCAGTCACTGAGTGCCATTTTTAACTGTGTGACTCTCTGTGCCCTGAGGTCTCTGTGACCAGAGGTATTTGTCCTAAGACATTAAAATCTCAATTCTTGCAAGGTTTCGTGTCTTTTCTAGATTAACTCCTATAGATGGTTGCCATCTTGTACTTTGTCCACTTCTTCAATTGTGCTGCAGTCAAGCTTTCAAGGTGAATGCAATGGGAAGTCTCTTCTAAATTAGCATTTATTTTCCATTTGCAAAATCTGGAAATTAAATCCATTTTGAACCTGCACAGAGAGGTGTGATGGTTTGGGAGTTGCCTACCCCCCCACACTATGAAAAAAATCGCCCAGACTAGACTCATATGACTGAAAGTTAAGGAAAGAAGCTCTGTTTACAGCTGTATACAAGTATAAGTGTATACAAGTTAAAGGTCATACAGAAGCACAATACCCCTCCCAGAAATCAGAGTCCCCAGGAGGGGCTCCCAACCACCCTTCCACCTTCTTTCCACTCCTCTGTCTTACCCCAGGGTTTGCCTTACACATAAGGTGAGTTTGGAGGATTGGCCAGGGAGGTTAGAAGTAGAGTGGTTAGTTAGGTTACACAGTAGAAAGCAGAAGACACACCAGCTCCCAGAGAGCGAGACTCTATCTTATCTATATTTATGTCCTTGTTTTTATGTCTCAGCAAGCCTATGAGTGAAGTAGACATCACCATTGTTTTCTTTTCACAGCCTATAATTTGTATATTATTAAAATATTCCAATTAGCCTCAAACGAGCACAGAGAGGTTTGCCAAACCCCTTGGAATAGCGCATTGGGTTTGTGCACCAAGGTTTTGGTAGTGGGGGTCAGTACAGAAGTGGATCCTGTGAGAAGCCAGTAGAAGCTTCCCTGATGTCTGACAGAGCCAATGTCATCCAACTCCATGTCAGACTCATCTCTGGTCAAGGCTAGGCCCATCAGTGATGGTGGTAGCGCCTCTGTGTTAACATATTTAAGAGGCAGGGAAAGAAACTCCATCACGACAGCAGGAAACAGGTGCTTCAGACACTGGAATAGATTCCCCTGCAAGCCATGGTGAAGATGATAGCGAGACAAGCTGACAGTCTGCCGCTCATGGAGCACATATCCAAGTATAGTCCATGGAGGACTGTGTGATGGAGCAGGTGAATGCCCAAAGAAGGCTGTGACCCCACGGGAAGACTGCACTGGAGCAGGCTCCTGGCAGGAGGTGTAGACCAGTGGAGAGAGGAGCTCACACTGGAGTAGGTTTGTTGTAATTTGCAATCCCATGGGGGACCCATGCTGGAGCAGTCTGTTGCTGAGGGACTATACCCCATGGAAGTGATGGGTACTGGAGCAATTTGTGAAGAGCTCAAGCATGTGGAAAGGGCTCACACTGGAGAAGCTCATGGAGAGCTGTCTTCCATAGGTGTGCTGGTTTGAGGCTAATTGGAATATTTTAATGAGAGAAATTAGATCATTGGTTGTAAAAAGAAAACGATGTTGCAGTCTATATCATTCATTTGTTTCCTGAAAGGGATAAAAAACCAAAAAGTATACAGTTTGTCCCACAACATCCTGAGACACTGCTTCCTTTTGCTTCTCCTTCACTCTGCTCTAATATACCTCCACTAATACATGACAATATAAGATTTGCTGGTTGTTTTTGTCTGTCTGGGAAAGTAGAGGGAGAAAGAAGGGGTAGCTTTGAGCCCTTTGGGCAGTTTCCTTTGTCTGGGAGGGAGTTTGGATTTCTGTATTATTTCAAATTTGTATATAGTTGTAAATACTTGTAAATATATTGTGTATAAATGCTTGTAAATTTTGCTTTGCTGTAAATATAGCTTCACCTTACTTACAAACCATCCGAACTAGTCTGGTAAATTTCAATATCTGGCAGGGAGAGAGGAGGAATTTCATAATCCACTACAATAGGAGTGACCTCACACTAAAACAGGGACTATGAGAAGCCTTCTCTCCCCTTGGAGGGAAGGTAGAAACATCATGAGATGAAGAGATTGCAATCCCCATTCCCTGGCAGGGAGGAGAAAGAGGAAATGGTGAGTGAAGGTGCGACCAGGAAGAGAGGTGTGAAGGAAAGGTATTTTAAGATTTGTTTTTAGTTCTCATTATCTTACTTTTATTTGAGTGATGGCAAATTAAATTAATTTTCCTGAAGTCAAGTCTGTTTTGCCCATGACAGTAACTGCTGAGTGATCTTTCCCTGCCCTTTCCTCAAACCAAGAGCTTTTCATTATATTCTCTCTCTCCTGTCTTGCTGAGGAGGGAAGCGATAGAGCAGCTTTAGTGGGCACCTGGCATCCAACCAGGGTCAACCCACCACAAACAGGAAGACTGAAAATAACGTGTCATGGTTCTTTGGGTATTAGAGTGTTAGTTACTGGAAACTCAGAGTCTTTGTGGTGGCCATTAGGGCAGTATTCCTCAGTGTCATCCATATGCAGTGTACAAGGGGATTCAAGTGCTAGCTGAAATATTGTCATCATTTTTAATTAAAAAAAAAAAAAAAGTTTAAGAATGCAGATGACACAATTTTTATACTTTTACCATCAAACTGCACCAGGCACTGGATTAGTTCTTCAGTGAGTTCAGAGCTCAGTTCAGTGAAAGACTTGATCTGTAGATCAGCAAATAATCTCACTGAAGTGAGCAACACTATTTTGTGCTCATGGCTATGCACTAAGCCAGGCACTTAATTCCACCCCTATCAGAGTACACAGCAACATGCCTGGCTTTTATGCTGGGTCCAGGCTTCCCATCAGAAATATGCCATTGTCAATCAGGCTACTCTGATGTATGATTTTATGATAACCTTATGAGGCGTGGTTGCTTTTATTTTTTAGTTTAAACTCTTTTACCCTTCCTGCTTTGCCTTTTGGGTTTTGAACATGGTGAGGACATTTTGCACTTTTTTTTTTTTTTTTTAACTTTTCACTGTAATCACAATTTTGCCAATTTTGTTAATGGTAGTGGTCAAGTGAAAGCTGGGATTCCTGTGCAGTTAGCCACTTCCAGAGGCTAGGGTTTTTTAAGAAAACCAATAAATACCAAAAAGGTTGTGATGAGATCACAAGAGCTGACAATACAGGGTATGGTAACACTCCAACAAGAGAGTTGCCCCCTGTGAAACTGCTATGAGATCAAATTGCAATAATTCATTAGGGACTACATCATTTCTTCCTCAATATTTCTGATATTGCTACCACAAAGCTGTGCTTCAGTTGGAGGTAGGCTGCTTCTGACCCTGCCTTTTTGGGTAGCTAAATCTTCTAATTTATTTTTCACTTTCCTTCCCTCTCATGCTTATTTTTCCTGTTTCCCACATTTACATTATGAAGACTGAAGACTTATCAAAACTTCATCTTCCTGTCTGTCTGTGACCACATAAATTCATCAAAACCGTAAATTCAAGGCAGCAGTGCGTACATCCTGCCTAAATGTGAAGAGGAGCTTTCTGGACAGGCAGTTCTAGCTAATTTTCTTTTTGCTGGTCTGAACGACGTTAAAATGCTGCCACCTTCTGTTAAACAATTGTGCTACTTAATAGGCTACTGAAGTACATTCCCCCCCCC
>VWZE01016966.1:139626-218640 GCA_013396675.1 Eubucco bourcierii
CCCATTTCCTCCAGAGTTGTAAGTTGATTTATACTGATCCTCAGCTGCATTGCTGCAATATATAACATGACAAGTTAAACGCAGTGCCTGCCAAAAAATCTTGATAGTCTCAGCTTTTGTTCAACTGCACTTGAAAAGACCATTGCTACTGCCATCCAACTAAAGTATGCTCAATATTTTTGACAGTGAATTATCTGAACAGCAGTTTATCTCAATGTTCACTCGATGTTCTAACAATTTAAGGATTAAAAAGAAAAGGAGATGAAAAGGAAAAAAAAAAACCCCAGCAACCAAAGAAAATCTGCTTTTGTTCGAACTACAGAAAGTTGGGATGACTTCTGGTCTATATTTACTCCCAAATGCATTTCAGAGAAAAACAATGGGCTGATAATTAACATAGGTGCAGACTACATTCACTTTTGTCAGCTGTTACCAGGGTCTTAGACCTTTAGAATTCCAGCTATGGGTTTGTGTACTGACTTGAAGGCAGGGGCTTCAAAACAGAGATAGTGAAGAAAAACTCTACCGAGTTTCCTATCTGTCTCTCCTGAAAGCTTGTGTTCTGCTCACTAAATTGCTTTAGAGTATGTGAAATCAATAACTGTGTGAGTGCTGCAGTGATAGGATGCACAGAACCCACTCTCCAGAAAGAATTGTTCTCGCTAACTTATTGTTTGCAGCTTTATGCTCAGGGGAACAGAATACATTTTCCACCACTTTATCTCTGTAGTCTAGATATTACCTCTGGATCTGATGCCAAGACTGTCACAAGAGCATTCCCAAATCTGAGTTAGCTTTGATGATGAGAAGTTCCAACAGCTTATTTATGTGATCAAGTCTTTGCAGCTAAGTAAACTTTTCTGGTTGAAACACATTCATTAGGAGATAAGGATTTGAGTCTACTAAGACATTTGGAAAATTCAGGTAAATTTCAGCAAATCATTTTGCTTGTGCAAAAAGGGATTAAAATAGTTACTGAGATGATAAATTTCAGAGATGAAATAGTTACTGAGATGAAAAATAGGGGTTTGATTTGCAGTTCTACAAACGTGTGCTGCAATCTTAGTTATAAAACACTGTTAAAACCTCAGAAAGGAAACATTTCTTTTTTGGTTAAGCTTAACTGTGCATTTATCCCCATGTTATTTCTGCTTTCTGAAACTAGCAGACCCAAAAAATAAAATTATTTCCTACTGAAAAGCAACTTAGTCAGGGCCTACCAGTGATCAGTGGCTTTGAGGTCAAAAGGAACCAACCAAGCAACAAACCAACAACAAAAACCCAAGCAAACAACATAAAAGACAAATTCCCTAGCAAGTAATGTGATTCTAGTGCTATCATACTATGCTGTCTTTCTGGTTGGCATGCCACAACCTCTTGGCATATGTTAGAAGGTGCTGCAAACAGTGTACTGCCTGAAAACCATGTGCTGGGGACAGTGGTCTACACCAGAAAAATAGTCTGTGGACTTGTAGGGTTTGCTAAGCTTCTTTTAAGAGGTTTGTAAGACACAGATAGGAAGGCAAGCCCCATATCTGTTGGCTTAAGTTACTTGGACAGGATCTGCATCTCTATCACAGTATCATCTCAAAGATCATCAAGTCCAACCCAATACCACAGACCTCAAGATATATACTCCTCTATATACCTCTATATTTAGAGGGATGTAAATCAAAAGAATTTGGAAATTGCTGGCCTTAGCTATCTATTATGTTTAGATAGATACCTATCACTGATATTTAAACCAAGAAGGCCAGCCTTTTTTCATGCAGGAAAGTGTTTCTTGTGGAAGGAAAATATTTCATGCAAGTGAAACAAAGCCCACTACACCAGACTCTGCCAGATTTTCTTTACATGTTCACATGCATATTTCATTTCTCCAGTAAATGGACACTTTTTTCCTCTCCCATAAACATTATTTGGCAATGTTAATTAATTTCAGTAATTAATTAATGTTAATTAATTAATGTTAATGTTAATTAATTTCAGTATAGTACTAAATAAATATGATCCTTTCCTCAAGCCACTTTGGCTCTACTTTCCTATGTAGTGAGGTATTTAGATTGGATATTAGGAAAAATTTCTTTACTGGAAGAGTGGTCAGGTATTGGAATAGGTTGCCCAGGGGGTGGTGGTGTCTCTGTCCCTGGAGGTGTTCAAGAAACATGAGGATATGGCACTTTGGGACATGGTTTTATAGCCATGGTAGTCCTAGGAGAAGGTTGAGCTTGATGATCTCAAAAGTCTTTTCCAACTGAAATGATTCTGTGATTCTATGGTGTGCTGGTTTGAGGCTAATTTTAATGGAGAAAATTACACTATAGGCTGTGAAAGGAAAACATCATGATGTCTACTTCACTCATACGCTTGCTAAGAAATTGTTTGGGAACACTAACCGAAACAATAGATAAGTCAGTCTCTCTCTGGCTCTTGCTGGAGCAGGAGCTGCTGGTGCGATCTAGCAGCTTCTGGGCTCTGGTTCCTCTGCTAACCACTTTTTTTCTGGCTCCTCACTAACCACTTTTCTTCTAACCCCCTTGGCCGATCCTCCTAATTTACCTTGCATGTAAGGC
Organism: Eubucco bourcierii; assembly: GCA_013396675.1. Taxonomy (NCBI): domain Eukaryota; kingdom Metazoa; phylum Chordata; class Aves; order Piciformes; family Ramphastidae; genus Eubucco; species Eubucco bourcierii. Next base: position 142,200 of record VWZE01016966.1, read on the forward strand.
AAACCTTGGGGTAAGGTACAGGGGTGGGGAGAAGGTGGAAGGGTGGTTGGGAGCCCCTCCTGGGGTCTCTGGTTTCTGGGAGGGGAGTTGTGTTGCTGCATTACCTTTAACTTGTATATTTCTGTAAATATTCTGTATATAGTGTATATATCTGCTGTACATTGTGCAAAGCTGTAAATATAGCTTCATCACTTAACTTCCAGCCAACTGAGTTCTAGTCTGGGTCATTTTACAAAGTGTGGGGGGCGGGGAACTCCCAAACCTTCACATATGGTCACTAAGAAAACAAGCCAAGATTTCAGGTTGTGGTTGTACTTCTGTGTGCCACATTGGAAGTACACCACAGTGACTGAAACACCATGGTTTATGGCAATGCAACACAGAATGCTTTTGCTCCATGTGAGACATCAGAATTAGACTCCTTATCGGAATAGGAAAGCTTCCAGCATGAACCAAGCAGACCTGAAAAAACTCAAAATCCTCTGATGTATCTTAGGACATTGTGTCACCAGAGATGCAGTGGCCTGTTTGAGTCCAGGAAAAGAAAATGTAAAAAATAAAACCTAAATCATATTTACATAATCTTTAAAAAATATTGAATGTATCTTGGTATAAAGACTAGAAAAGATAGGGGCTTCTGTTACTCCAATCCAGTTCACTAGACTGTCTGTGTATGCAAGTGTTTATTATTCAGAATAAAAACATCAGTGATTACTGTTTTATGGATGTAAAAATCATCTTGACAGCAATGAGTAGGCATGATAAAGTAGGTCAAACTTTCCCCTGCTGTCTGCAGGCAGTGGCAATTCCTAGGGGGTCAGTGGAGAAGGGGAGACCCTTTCTGTGTCAAAACTCACAAACTCATTTCTGAATTACACTTCGATTACACGTACAGTGCCTTTTAGAAGAAACAGTGGATACTCTGCTACAAACCAGTTGACATTTTAAAAAGTGCCATTTAACATGATTCTTCCTTTTAAGAGCAAGTTCCTACTTCTACTAACGGCTGGGAGACATTCCCACCCATGTCATTAAGTACTATTGTATCAGCTCCATCTTCCATACTTAACCATCTCGGTGTTTCTGGCAGTGGTGTATGCTACTGTGACCTGCCCAAAAATCAGTGTAAAAATATTGTAAGAAGTAGCCCTGGTGTTTAGAGAAATGTTTTAATTATTTGCAGTAAAAATGTTCACAGTCTTTCTTTTTCTAAACATGATATCCATTATTTTCCATTTTACCAGAGATTAGTTTAAGAAAACCAGAGAGAGGCGTCACTAGGCCTTCGTGTTCATTTTGAGCACAAATGCCAGCCACTGGCTGGCTCAGAGATGCTCTTTCCCCCATCACCCCTCAACAAGTGTGTGTAGGCTAATATCCTGCAAGCACTTCCTTCCTTTCCAGGGCAGGGATGCAAATATCTTGCTGTCTTCCCCAGGTTGTTCAAAACAATGCCTTGTCAATTCCTTCTGCTACTGCTGCTTTGGCCTGCAGTGAATTGAGTTTTCTGTGCTTGTTGTGCTCTTCTTCCTCTTTTTTTTTCTTTTTTCTTTTTTTTTTTTTTTTTTTTTTTTTTGATTTGTGGTTTATTCCTTTGCCTTTCTTGCACAGCAGCCAATACCTACAGTTCAACTCTCCTGACTTCATATATCACTTCATTAAAGAGACTTCTTAGAAATCAAGCTTAGCACTTCTAGTAAACACAATAAAAACGTGACCTAGCCTTTGATTTCTGGAAAGTGCTGGCCTATGGATGTCAGATGATCACAGCAATGAGCTGCTGCATGATATGCAGATGGCCTTTGCTGGGTGCCTTGAGCAATATTAGCTTTGTTTTCTGATTTCCCACTTGGACCCACTTTGAATACTGCATTTCTCAGATGCTGGAACATGCTGCTGGAGTGTAAACACTGTAATATCAAAATCAGCTGCTCCTCCATCTGTAACTAACATTTCAATGTCCTATTCTCAATCTGAAAGAAGAAGAAACAGATTTGAGGGGCATATTAGTAATGTATTGCTAATAAGAACCTCTTGGCTGTTTCAGCTAGTGCTCCAGTGAAAGCTTCTTTCCCATGATGATGGCTTTTGCAAGTGTCAGTCCACAAAGTCACCATTTCAGATCTGGTCCGTTCATCATTAGGACACACCATGTTGTGAACTGATTCTCAGGAAAATCAAAGCCACATAGTCACCTCTTCTAAGGTGATCCAGACAAGTGTAAGACTTTCTTGGGTCTACCATCATAGTTTTGTGTACAGAGGGACCGTAGTTTTATGAGGAGAGTCAAACATTGACTGGAACATAACCTAACACTATCAGTTTGCTTTCAGAAATCAAGGTAGTTGTTAGCTCTTCGGCCCTTTGTGCCTTCTCTTTAGATGGGGTACACTGGTCCCTTACGACCTTTACTTTAAGAGGAAAGTTATAATTATTTAGATTGGTGAAGTATTAGGTGTTATGCTGAGGAAAGGCACAAAATCAAGTAGAGAGATGAAATCTAGATGCCAACTTTCTATCAGAAAACAGATTATGAGGAACTGCAAATGACACTCAGTTCAAATTGCTATATGTTTTAACAGAAAGGGTCTTTGAAAAAAATGGAAGTTATAAAGAATATTTAAAACTTTGGAAAACTCTACAGGAAGAGGAGAGAGATTTTTTTTTTCTCTGATTGAGAAAAATATTACATTGAAACCTTATGAGAACCTCTTACCGTATTTACTGAACCAAACATTTTAACCCTTTCACTGGTGCAAATTTTGCACAACAGTAGAATATCCTGCAAGTTGCCCTTTCTGTTGTAAAACTCACTATGACTTTTTTTTTTATAATTTCATTATTTATAATGAATAATTAATAATTTCATTATTTATATTTTATCTCAAGCTACACCAGGGGAAGTTTAGGCTCGAGGTGAGGAGAAAGTTCTTCATTGAGAGAGTCATTCATTACTGGAATGATCTGCCCAGGGAGGTGGTGGAGTCACCGTCCCTGGAGGTGTTCAAGGCAGGTTTGGACGTGGCACTTGTTGCCATGGTCTAGTCTTGAGGTCTGTGGTGATGGGTTGGGCTTGATGATCTTTGAGGTCTCTTCCAACCTTGGTGATACTGTGATACTGCAATTTTTATTATTTATTATTTTCTATATAATTTCTAGTAGAACCTGAGGAGGTCCTACTAACTGTTAGCTGAAATGAATAAAAATTTTACTCGAATGTTTCAGGGAAAAAATACTGGAAGGAATATTTGTCCATGTCTGTGCAAACCTTCATTCCATCCATACTAACAAGCATGTTGAGGATGCAAACATAAACATATGCTCTTGACTCTAAGCTGACTGAAACTGAGAAGAGCAGTTTCTGTGAGGAGAAGACTGCATATGAGAGATTTCAGTAGCAGAGAGGCCTATGCTTACCAGGTTGAGCAGCAGACATCTGAGCTGCTTATTTGAACAGAAGTAAGGTAAATACAGAAGCAATAAGATGAAACACTGTTAGTTTTCCCTTGCTTTCCCTCCACTCTTATTGAACTGCACTTTTCATTTTCTATTAAGGTCAACTGGGCAAGCTTTTTTTTTTTATTATTTTTTTAAACTCCTACATGTTGAAATGTAAATAAAATACAGCAAGCAGGAAGGAGATGAAAAGAAATGACTGGTCCTAATGAGTGTAAGTTTATGCTCTGCACTACAGAGTTGACAGGAACATCTCACAGGCAGGGTCAAATACTGTGGGGATGTTTGCAGCTCCACAGACACGAGCCAAGAACTCTGCCCTGGGTGGTTAGTCTCTAGCGTGGCAGCAAGCATCAGCGCGCTTGCTGCCTTTTTGTGCCTTTTTGGCAGCTGCCAAGCAGAGACATGCTTCTGCGCAGAGATGGCTTCAATGCTTTCCCTCCTCCATTCCTCCCGTGATGCAACACCCTAGAGGCTCAAGTGGAAAAGATGAGTGTGTCTGCCCCCTTCCTCCATCAGGCATCCAGAGGAGAAGGGGGAGGATGAAGGGGGGGAAGCATTCAGCCCCATGTGTTTCTCTTTCTCCCAGCAGCTGATGGAGAGCTGCCGCCAGCCTTCCCATTAGAAGTTTGGAGAAAAGGTGAGCTCATCTCATTTGATTAGGACTGTCACCATTAGACAGTGTTTGCAATTAGTCCATGCCAACCTTACTCAGGCTTTGGATGCCTTTCAGTGGCAAAAAAGGGAACACTTGAGCTCCATTGAATTGGAGCGTGGCATCTGCTGCATGCTGAGGGGAGAGGTTGGGGGTCAGCGCTTGATTTTGATAAAGCGTGCCAGATTAATTGTCTTCAGTAATCCTGTTTGTCATGGTAGATGTGCAGAGAAGTCTTTGTGGCACAGCCTGACATATGGGCTGGCCGGCTGCTTGCCTATTCAGTCCCTCCCAGCACATGCTCTTCACAGTTGGCCTAGTTCCCAGCACCTTGTTTTCCCGCGGAGCCAGCCTCCTGCGCCTATTCAGCTGGCCCTCCGCTCCACAAACAGGCTCCCTAATCTTCAGGCCTGTCTGGGCTATTCAAAGTGATTGCATTATTCAAAGAGATCAAGAAAGGGACCAGGACGGGAGGGGGAAGTGCAAGAGGGGGAAAGAGAGCTGTGTGATTTGGAAAAGAAATAAGCAGCCATGTACTTCAGGCAGAGCTCTTCAGGAGGCTGATTATAGTCCCTCTCCAAATCTGAATCTATCACGAAATTATACCCTGCCTCTTTTGTAAAATAAATGCTAATAAGAGGTAATTTGGCCCCTGCTGATTATTAACTTCAATGGAGATGCTGTTTTTCCCCAGTGTTTTTGTTATGAATTCTTGGATTTTTCGCCCCCGCTAGAATTCGCGCTCAACTGCAGAAGAAGAAACAAGAACATTAAGGAGCCTCTTTAAGCGTCACAGGAGCAGGACAAATGCGGCATGGCAGAGGACTGGTGAACATCTAGGTAGGCAGAGAGGTTTGGAGTTATTGGAGGCTCAAGAGCAGTATCAGTGTCCAGACTGCAGGCTGGCAGCTGACCCTGTCCTGCAGCTGGACAGCTTCCTCATGACAGCCTGCCTTTCCAGGGAGGGGGAATGAGATGGGTCTAAGGTGACAGAAAAAGGAAACAAAGAAGTAGCAAGAATGATCTCAGGGTTTCTTAGGAGCCATTTGATTATGTATTTAACTGTATGTCCATAAATATTATTTTACGAGAGCTCTCAGGATACAAAGTCTTTAAGTGTAGAATGGGAACAGCTCCGAAGAAATGTTGGTAATTCAGTACTTCAACCAAGACATCAACTTCTGTGGGCCATAACTTGAGCTGTTTCAAACCTTGTGTTGACTTATGTAGAGCCATGTTCTCAGCCACAGGAGAATTACAGAATCATAGATGGTAGGGGTTGGAAGGGACCTCTAGAAATCACCTAGTCCAACCTCCTTGCCAAAACAGGATCACCAAGGGCAAACCACACAGGAATGCATCCAGGCTGGTTTTGATAGTCTCCAGAGAAGTCTTCATAACCTCTCTGGATAGCCTGTTCCAGTGCTCTGTCACCCTCACAGTAAAAATGTTTCTCCTCATGTTGAGGTGGAACTTTCTGTGTTCCTATTTACACCTGTTGTTCCTTGTCCTATTACTGGGCACCACTGAAAAGAGACAATCACCTTCATTTTGACACCCGCCCTTTAGATATTTATGGACTTTAATAAGATCACCTCTCATCCTTCTCCTCGCAACACTGAACAGCTCCAGTTCCATCAGTCTCTCTCCTACCCTGGGTGATCCTGCCTTGGCAGGGAGGTTGGACTCGATGATCTCTGGAGGTCTCTTCCAACCTCTAAAGTTCTGTGATTCTGGGATTCCGTGATTCATAGGAGAGATAAGCTTAAGTCCATTAATCATCCTCTTGAGTAGATCCTTCTAAGTGTGTGTGTACAACTCAGTAGTAAAAATACTAATAAAATAATTTTTTAAAAACTCAAACAACAAAACCAACAACAACAAAATCCAAACAACCAAAACCTCCCAAACAAAACCAAAAAACCAAATTCAGTTATTTCCCTCACTTGCCAGAGAAGAACAAGAAATAAACAGATGCTGCTGAGATATATGTTCTGTAAAAATTGTCCTGAAGCAGAGGTGTACACCAGTTACTTGCTGTACTAAAAACGTGGTGGCAAGAGTCCTGATTTGCATGTTCTGTGCAGTCATCAAACATCTTTACAGCCATTTGATTGTGTGTCCCATTTCAGCCCATTTTTTACCAACCATCCAAACCTCCTCTACTGCAGGCAGAAACAAGGATTAAAATTTGGAATAGTATCAGAGAATTGTAGAATTGTTTCAGTTGGAAAAGGTTTCTAAGATTATCAAGTCCAACTGTCCACCTAATGTGGTATGGAATGGCCATTGAATCATGCCCCAAAGTGCCTTGTCTATACATTCTGTAAACACCTCCAAGGATGGTAATTCCACCACCTCCTCAAGCAGCTGTCCTGGGTTAGCACAGCCCATTCTCACAAGCCCCTTTACCGCCACACAGATGGGAAGGAAAGTGACACAAAGAGAACAAACTTTGGGTTGAGATAAGGAGTTCACTCACATGATACACTGCACAGTCACCTTAGCAAAAAGCAGAAGCAGCAGCAGAAACCAGCAATAAAACTATGCACAGCAGGAAAAAAAAAAAAAAACACCACCAAGAACCAAAAAAAACCACAAAAAACCAAACCCCAAACCTGCAAACACTCCCAAACCCAGAAACTGGAAGCGGCAACTGGAAGAAGAAGATATTCATGTTACAATCTAAACTTCAAAGCCCATCATACTTTGCTCTGGCCAGCACTTTCATTTTGAAACTGGATTTGTACCTGCATGGTATTGAGTAGAAATCAGCAGATTCAACTCAGCCCATGACAGCACCCTACTCAATGTCTGACCACACTTTCAGTATTTTTTTTTTCCCTAATATGAAATCTAAACCTTCCCTGGTGCAACTTGAGGCCATTTTCTCTCATTACTTGATACTATGGAGAAGAGTCTGACCACCAGTTCACTATAACCTCCTTTTCAGTAGTTGTAGAGAGTGATGAGCTGTCCCCTTAGTCTCTTCTTCAAACTAAACAATCCCAGTTCCTTCAGCCATTCCTCATAAAACCTGTCCTCTAGACTCTTCACCAGCTTCATTGCCCTTCTTTGGACACTCCAACAACTCAATGTCCTTCCTGGAGTGAGCAAGCCAAAACTAAACACAGAATTCAGCATGCAGCCTCAACAATAATAACATCCTGTAAAGAAGCCACATCGTATATCAGCCTAAGAGTATGTAAAAAAAAAGCAGTCGATAAGTCATAGAATCATAGAATAGTAAGGTTGGAAGGGACCTCAAGGATCATCTAGTTCCAACCCCCTGCCATAGGCAGGGACACCTCCCACTAGCACAGGTTACTTAAGGCCTGGTCCAATCTGGCCTTGAACACCTCCAGGGAGGGAGCAGCCACAACCTCCCTGGGCAACCTGTGCCAGTGTCTCACCACCCTCACTGGAAAGAACTTCCTCCTAACGTCTAGTCTAAATCTTCCCTCTACCAGTTTAAGTCACAAGGTAAGACAGGTTACAGGTTTATCACTGAGGAATGACAAGATGAATCTCAAATTAAAAAATCTTGCTTTGAAATTTTAATTTTTTAAAGCCATCTTAACTCCAAACTTAGCTCTTCATGATGGCCTTATAATGTCTTCAGGATCATCTTTGGTTCCTGTCTAGAATTTTCTGGGTAACAATCCACCACTAGGTTCCTTGGCTTCTGAGCCCTGACACTTTCTCTCAGCAAGCTCATCACAGCCATCTGTTCTCACCTGCAACACTCAGATTAGATTCAGGTTAACATTAAGGAGGCTAGAGCTTGCATCCCCTGTCTTCAGCATGCTTAACACTTAAAAGTTACCTGCACTTATGCTAGCTGTCAAAGTGCTCTTTTAGTATAGCTTTCATATTGGCACCAGAGACCACATTTCAGACTGTTTTAATATAGCATCCATATGCTTTATGAGAGGTAAAATTTCATGGTTTGGAAATTAGTGAGGAAGGCTACTGCCAAGTCAAATCCCAATAAAATTACTTCTCTCAAACAAAGGCATTGTGTGTATTTATTTGACTATCACCTTTATTATTTATGGTGCCTCTATTCTCTCTGAGCTTCATTTCCCCTACTCCCCCACATAATGAAATAAAAATTACATTGTATATACAATTAAAAAGATGTAGGACACACAAAAAGGTCAGACTCGACAGGGTTCTGAGCAACCTGATCCAATAGAGGGTGTCTGTGCTCACTGTAGTGGGGTTTGGACTAGATGACATTTGGAAGCCTCTTCCAACCCAAACCATTCTATGATTCACTGATTCTATGACTTTATGACTCATTCAATGTCTTCTTCCAGGTCAGTGTGTACCTTGAAAAAGCGTTGTAAAACAGAATTACCATCATATGTTCGGGAAGGTATTTTCCTACTCTTTCTGCTAAATGACCAAGATTTCAGACTAATCAAAATATTAATTCCTGAGGTTACTGTTCTTCTAATAGGGACCAAAACAGACAAGCACTCAGCAAACTGAAACTGCTATGAGGTTGGCAATCCAGGAGCAGGTATATGTTACAATTACATAAAGCCTTTGAGGCTATTAGGCTATCATTGGGTGTGAGCTGAAGGAAAACTGTGTCATGCTCAAGTCAGTAATCTTCTCTTTAAACAGAACTTTGTCCTTGTAGAGGATGGATGGCTAAGTTTATTTTTGCAGCCATCTAAGCATGTCTCTTACAGACAAGCAAATCTTTGGGTTTGAAAAGTGTCATTTTTATGGTGATTGATTTTTATGATGATTGTGATGATTGTTTACATGATAAACAATCTTTTATAAATATACATTTGATTGATGGAGATGTCAGCTTGATATGTTTGTTGTTTTTTCTTTGTTTTGGTTTTTGTTTTTTTTTCCAAAAGTAAAGCTATGTTGGTTCTATTTTTTGAGGGCAGAGGAGTAATGGGAGAAGGATAAACTTCATACATTTTTATATACACCTCAAGTATTTTCTAATTCCCTGAGAAGCTGAAAGTTTCAGCTGTCCTTGGAAAAATGTTCTGGCCTAAGATAGATATAGAGATATATATATATGTATAGATATATATATATAGATATATATAAAGACAAAGTGGAAACATGGAAAAGTTATTTTGGAACTGCCAAATAGCTGAGAAATTAGAGAGCCTCAAAATTTAGTTTCAGTACTTCACTCTGGCAAGTTCTTTTTGGTAATAAAATCACAGTCACATGACAGCGACTGTCGTGTCACTTTCCTTCCATAAAGTTTGAAAAGAATCAGCAAAAATCATTTAGCAGTAAATAATTCAAACTGAATCACTGTCATTTAGTGAGTATATTCAAGAAATTTTAGATGTTCAAACCATCCCAGGTGAGTTTTAGACAAAAGAAGCAACTTAAGGAACACCTTAACATTTTCTCAAAGAAAGGATGTGAAAACACTTTTCCTCCAGTGTCTGTGTATGTTGGCCACAGGCAGGCACCAACAGTGGAGAGGAGTTTCCCATATCAGCTGTGCCTGGTTTACTTACACCTCAGCTTTCCTCTTGTTTTAACATGCTAAGATTACTGAGGAAGGAAACATCTCTTGCCTTAGAGACAGCTTGAAGGATTTAATTAAAAAAAAAAAAAAGTTTTAATTAATGGACAGCAAAAAATCCTTCAGATATTATAATAAATTAAAATCTGGGGTGTTTCAGATTAGTTAAATCCATTATTATATTTTGAATAATGTTCACTATCTGCTTTGATGGAAACCAAAGGTAAAATTCTGAGTTAGTGTGTGACCTAGCACGGCCCGTATAGAAAACATCATAGAAGAAAGAGGATGAATGCATTGGTGCTCTCCAACTTGCTAGTCAAAGCAAAATACACATCAACAGTCATGAAAATGTTATATCGAGTTGTCCTTCCCTGGCATTAAGTAACTTTTGTAAGTAGATTGTTGGTGTGAAGGAAATCACCTCTCTAAATGGAGTTGTTCTCAGTGGGTAAGCAAGTCATAAGCAGTGTACTCATGTCCCCAAGGTCTTCTTAATAATACTGTGCTCCTTCTGTTACCTATTGCAAAACTAACTTTTTATAGCTGCAGGGAATAAACTACATTGCTCATCCCTCCTGGGTTCTCAGGCATACTAGTTACTAAAAACATCAAATACTTATAATTCAACAGAACTCTAGGTAATGCACGCATGTATTTATGCTCTAAGGCACAGTCACACCTGTAGTAAATTAGAGTCTGTAACATAGATGAAATGACAGGTCACTTGTGTTACTCTACATGGAAGTGTTGGAGTGGGTCCAGAGGAGGGCCACAAAGATGATCAGAGGGCTGCAGCAGCTCTCCTATGAGGACAGGCTGAGAGAGTTGGGGCTCTTCAGCCTAGAGAAGAGAAGGCTTCGAGGGGACCTGATAGTAGCCTTCCAGTATCTGAAGAGGGCCTACAGGAAGGCTGGGGAGGGACTATTTACAAGGTCTTGCAACGACAGGACGAGGGGCAGTGGGTTTAAACTGGTAGAGGAGAGATTTAGGCTGGATGTTAGGAGGAAGTTCTTTGCAGTGAGGGTGGTGAGGCACTGGCACAGGTTGCCCAGGGAGGTTGTGGCCGCTCCCTCCCTGGAGGTGTTCAAGACCAGGTTGGACGAGGCCTTGTGTAATCTGTACTAGTGGGAGATGTCCCTGCCTATGGCAGGGGGTTGGAAATAGATGATCCTTGAGGTCCCTTCCAACCTTACCATTCTATGATTCTATTATTCTATCACTTGTGTTACTGGAGATACAGCTGTTATTTCCCAGTTTTCTCAGCACCTATCTACAGTTTTGTGCCCCCAGAGTCTTTGATAAACCCAAAGGTAAATACTGGAATTGAAATTAATGAAGTAATTACATATTATATTGCATCATCTACTTTTTGATGTTAATATCTAATGCCACTAAAGGAAAAAAAAAATATTCCAGCCTTATGACAACTACACAACTTGCTTCTCATCAGTGAAGGTGAGAAGTTTATCATTGTGAGGACTTGCATCTCAAAGTCCTCAATGAAGACACACGTAAGTCCTTCCATCAAAAACAGCTTACTACTTTGATACTTTCCTGAAAGCTTTGTAAAGTTGTACGTGAATTATACACATTTTGCACAGATTTTCACAAGAAGGGATAAGTTCCAACTGGTCCAAATTCTTGATCAATGTCAGTGTATATCCCTTTGAGTTCTCAAGAGATGTGTTGCTATCCTGATTTAGGAGCACTCATCACTACATTCTTTTTTTGAAGACTGAGTATATTTCTGTCTCCTATTGTCCCATAATTTGAAGGACTGGTGTTGAGTTGGAGAATGAAATGGAGACAGCAAAAGTAGAACAATCAGGAGAGCAAGAGAAGTTTCTGCTCATAAGATTACAGAGTCGTAGAGGATCAAATTAATCTTATTGCATTGATTTACATTCTTGTTTATGCCTTCATTTTAAGGTCAAGATATCCAGGTTTTCTCAGTGGAGTGACAGCAAGCCCAGGACTGTAAGGACTCATACCTTTGACAAGTAACAGTTGCTCTGGCAGAGCCTCCTACTTTCTGCTTTACTCCTTGTGACTGACAGTGGTGCCTGATTAACTTTAGAGAAAGCCTCATCATCATAGCACTTGACAGGAGTACATCATCTAGCTTTACATGATACACTGGATAAAGTTAAACCCCCACAAATGATGACACACAGGGAATATCAGCCTGATGTTCTACTGTGTTATTCTTTTAACAAGGCTGAGACAGAAGCAGATGTTTTGAGCTGGGATTCACCTCATTTAGCTTCAACAATCTAAAATCAAGCACCTACCTAGGTCTCAAGTTTAGAGCACAAAGCACACCCAAAAGGAGCAAACCATCTTACCAGGGGGCAGTTTGTCCTACTACAAGACGCCTGATCTCAGGTTTAACCTTTGGAATAGCAATTTCTGCATTAGGTACAGGAGGAGGCAAAAAAGTTGGTGGCTAAATTGCAGGTCAATAAAGACCTTTAGTGACATCAGTGGACATTTTTTTCAGGTAAAAACAAAAATATAGGATTTTGTCTAACAGTTATTATTACACATTTCTGTAATGCCATGGAAGCATAATGTTCTTTGTACCTTATAGAACAAAATGTTATTCTACCCAATAAGGACTTGATATTTTCACAGGTGATACAGCTTTTATCACCAATACTTTAAACAAAATGTCAAAGTAAATTTCCATTCACTTCTGCTATCCGATAGAAAATAAAATTATTCTCCACAGAAATGGAATTTAAGAGTTTGAGTATGTTCTGGTTTATTAAGACATCTTGTGCCACTCAAAGTATCATTTCAGATAAACTGACTGCCGTTATGAATGCTGTGGAAGGGAAAGAAGTGAGAACAGAGAGACCCCACAAGTGAGAAAGTAACTCTGAGAAGATTACTGAATCTACATCACCATAAAATCCCAAGTGCAATTGAGGTAACTGAATCAGAAGACATATGGGATTAATTATTATTTTTTTCCTGATACACATCCTAGTACAGGAATAGGTAATACAGGCTTCACTGTGTCAGAAGACACAGATCTTTATTTATTGCCAAATTACATTAGTCAGACAAATGCATAGAGTGCATTTAGATTTTACTCGAGCTAAAAGGGGATCATATATAGAACAAATCCTACCAGTGATAAAGGAATCTGAAAAGATGAATTTATCAGCCTGTTACGGGCAGGGTCTATTTTAGCCTCTAATCCTTTTCTTTATGGCCTTTCTGCTTCCTTTTGCCTCAGTCCCTCCAAAGTTTCCAACTACTGTTATCATCTTCTGTGTTTGCAAATGGATAAGCAAGAGAGTCCTGCCTCTCAGAAATCCCTGCTCCCTCCGTCTTCACACACCCACCCCCAGCACACTCCTCTCCCTCTCCACTGTGCACAATGTCCTGGTCACAGGTGGCCACTGGTTCTGTAATTCTGGATACATTTCCAGCCAGACTTAGTGGCCTAAAAAAACCACAAACAAACCAACAAAAAAACCAACACAAAACAAAACAAAAAAAACACCCAAAAAACCCCAACCAAAAACCCTAAACCAACCCCCGCAAAAAACAAACCAAAAAAAGCCCCAAGAGCTTACTAGGAGAAAAAGCTCTGGCTCTGAAAGTGCTGAGACAGCCTGGTACAAGGATTCAGCACAAAAAGCATTCATCACAAAAAGCCAAACCCAAATGAAAAGAGCTGCTGCCAGGATCATCACGAGGTCCTCTGCTGCACAGATTTCTACTGAACTAAGCTGAAACTGATGAGGCTTTCATCAGGGGTTCCCCTCCCCTGTAGATACCCACAGCAAGACTCGGCTGCCTGGCTCTATTATTATTATTCCAAGGGACATGGTATATGTGATAGACATCTGACACTTGGAGAATAAAGCTCAAACAGGGCTGAATGGCAGAATTACTCCTTGGGTGATTTTTTTGTTTGGTTGGTTGTTGTTGTTTTGTTTTGGGTTTTTTTCCCAAATCACAGGGGGAAAAAAAAGTAGCTGATTATTTAGTTGACAGGAATGGTGAGGATTTGGGTGGACTACAGTAGCAGTAGAATTGGTGTTTTAACAAATTCGTTGCTTCCAATATCCTCAAGCAGGAGTCAGCAAAGGTGGCCTCTGCAACTCAGTACTTACACAAGTTCTTCACTCATTTTTCCACCTCACCTTGGAGGATTTTGCCATTTCAGTTAAACAGAAACTAGACTATTATCTGTGTATTAACAGGCTCAATCAAGAACCTATGCACAACATTTTACCCTTTTACCTTGTTCTATTATCATGATTTTATTACACAGTTTCATCCCATGTAGTATTAAAAACTGTTTATAAATGATAAACCAGTTACGAGCTTGTGATGGACTACATCTCAAAAACAATGCAGCACCTAAAATCCTTTTGCTTTCCAAGGCCCAGGTGATTTTTCTTTGCAGCAAGACTGAAGCACACTCTTATTTTCATTGTCTTAATACCAAACATGGGACACGCATTTAGTTATGCTAGAGCTCCTGTCAAACTCCTGCTTATGTCTCTGAAAGCAGCAGGCATAGAAAGTAAGTAAGGATGGTGGAAGCTGGGCACTCAGCACCATGTGAATCTTGGCTACAGAGAAGAGAGTAAAAGAGAGCTGCCTCTGGTTCCTGCAGGTGCTGCAGTGTGCTCAAGAACAACCTTCATGAAAAGTTAAATGAGCAAAACATAAAGATCCTATTGTTTATATGTTAGAATGGACAGCCAGTAGGGTCCTTACTTTAACCATCTGCCTTCCAACTTCGATATAAAAATTCTACTCCCTAATAAATTTTTGGCACATTAGGACTCATACCTCTCTGGAAAGAAACCAGACCAAACTCCTTATACTTTACAAGGATAAATTAGCAAGTGAAAAGCAAGCCTTTCCAAACCCCCTTTTGTATGACTACAATTGTTTAACTTGGAACTTGAGAAGTTGAAGGTCTAGTCACTAATCTACTGACTCCATCACAGAAGGGTGAATTTAATTTAGGCACTGCCGGCTCCAGCACTGCACTCACTTATACCAACTTGAAGAAATTTATGTGATAATCCTTTTTATCAGCATATCTGTTCTGTTTTCTGAGCCAAACAGCACATCAAACAAACAAAAGATGTGCTTTACTAGCTAATAGGTTAGCTGGCTATCTTTTTTGGCTCGACTATTCCCTGCTTTATCTTCAGTGGATGATTAGATTTATAAATCAGTGTCTGCATGTAGAGGTGGCATGCTGTTTACACCGCAGGCTTATATTATCCTAGTCTTGATACAGGGATAATAAATAAAATCATAGCAAGGAACCAAAGATTTGTTCAGTTTGAGGAAGCTCTTTTCACTGAAAGTGTAAGCAAAAGCCAAATAGAATATACAGACCTCTTCTGTAAACTGCCTGGAAGCACTCAGGCTTGACAATGTTAAACCTGAAAATGTAAAGCATTTCTATGCGTGCTTAAGCTGGCCAGGCAGGAAAGTTTATACCTTGCACATAGCCCTGAGCTGGCTGCATATAGCCCTGAGCTGGCTACATGCATCTACATATCCTTTTGTAGAGTATCTTAAATGCAAGAGGAGAGGGGAGAGTGGTTCTTTTTCTGTTATTTTTATCTTGATTTGGGGGGTTTGTCTATGTGGTGGTTTGGTTTTGGGGGATTTGTTTGTTTGGGTTTTTTTAGGTATTTTTGATTGGTTGGTTGTTTTTTGGTTGGTTGGTTGTTTTTTTAAGAATAAGAAAGGCAAATACAGTCCACCATAAGTAAGTTTGCAGATGACACCAAGTTGGGAGCATGTGTTGATCTGTTAGAGGGTAGAAGGGCTCTACAGAGGGACCTGGACAGGCTGAGTATATGAGCACAGTCCAGTGCCATGAGTTTAGCAAGGCCAAGTGCCAGGTTCTGCACTGTGGCCACAACAACCCTAAGCAGTGATGGTTGCACTGGTCAACAGCTGAATGAATATGAACCTGCAGAGTGCTCAGGTGGCCAAGAAGGCAAATGGCATCCTGGCCTGTATAAGGAACAGTGTGGCTGGCAGGACCAGGGAAGTCATTTTACCCCTGTACTCAGCAATGGTTAGGCCACACCTTGAGTACTGTGTTCAACTCTGGGCCACTCAGTGTAAGAAAGGTGTTGAGATGCTTGGATGTGTCTGGAGAAGGGCAACAAGGCTGATGAGGGGGCTGGAGCAGAAGCCCTACAAGGAGAGGCTGAGGGAGTTGGGGTTGTTCAGCCTGGAGAAGAGAAGGCTTGGGGCAGACCTTACTGCTGTCTACAACTATCTGAAAGGAGGTTGTATCCAGGTGGGGGTCAGCCTCTTCTTCCAGACACCCAGTGACAGAACAGGAGGACACAATCTCAAGCTGCATGAGGGCAGGTTTAGGCTGGATGTTAGGAAGAAGTTCATCATAGAAAGAGTGATTTGCCATTGGAATGGGCTGCCTGGGGAGGTGGTGGAGTCCCCGTCCCTGGAAGTGTTTAAAAGGAGACCAGATGAGGCACTTAGAGCCATGGTTTAACTAA
This sequence comes from Eubucco bourcierii, assembly GCA_013396675.1. NCBI lineage: Eukaryota > Metazoa > Chordata > Aves > Piciformes > Ramphastidae > Eubucco > Eubucco bourcierii. The sequence continues at coordinate 158,356 of VWZE01016966.1, forward strand.
ATATAACATGTTGGGTGATAGATTTGACTCGGTGATCTCAAAGGTCTTTTCCAACATGGTTAATTGTGCCATTAATTCCGTGATACAGTGTAATTTAATAGTTCAACAAATGAGAATGTCTCTGTCTTAACCACAGGTACAAATACTTTGAGTATTTGGCCCATCTTCTTTCTAATTTTCTGTCATTACAACAGAAAAATGTCCATCAAACATTGTGACTTTCTGATTCAGCACAGAGGTTTTGTTGTTCAGATTCCTCCTGTGAAAACAATGCTTGAAGACACTGGGCCAAATTTATCCCTGGATTGACTCCACTGACGTCAATGTAATTGCAGTAGGAATTAATTTGCCCCGCTGATATAATTTGCTGGATCCTATATGTACTTCCAAAATGCAATTAGAATTCAATTTCCTTAATCTTTTATTTTGGAGATAGGCAGCTTGAGTTTCTTCACAAAGATACTGGGCTGACAAAAAAGTTGACTACTTCCTGTCACTGGCATTGTCACGAGCAAAGCAGAGAGCAGGCTCAGAGATTTTGCCCTGTTTGAATGGCAGTCACTTGTTTGTTAGCACTGTAGAGTAAACACAGACTAGGAAATCTTCAGTGTTGGTTTATCATCCTTTCTTTTCTTTTCTGAAGGTTTTGATTCGTTCTACCAGGCAAAATGCAACAAACCAATTGATTTTGCTGTGAATTTTCTGTGTGGATCTCTATGCTATGAATGTGTTGTGTGGTAATGCCATTGCTTGGAGAATATTGACCTTCTGTTTGCCCTTACAAAGGGTTACTGAATCAGACAATATTGAGCAAATGTTTATTTGGAGTTTTTTTGTTTATTTGTTTTTGTGTGTTTGTTTATATGTTTTCACACAGTGACTTTATTAATCAATGAACCAGCTCTCTCAATACTTGCACAAGACCCAGGTACAGGTTAGCTAAATAAAAGATCTTTTTAAAAGGGTATCATGTTCTATATAAAAGCTTCTGTATCAAAATCAATGATTTGCTTGTACACACACACCAAAACAAACAAATAAACAACCCCCCCAGATTTAATTAAGAAGCCTACAAAATAGATTTAAAGTGGATGTTAGGAGGAAGTTCTTTACAATGAGGGTGGTGAGACACTGGCACAAGTTGCCCAGGGAGGTTGTGGCTGCTCCCTCCCTGGAGACATTCAAGGCCAGGTTGGATGAGGCCTTGAGTGACCTGTACTAGTGGGAGGTGTCCCTGCCTATGGCAGGGGGTTTGGAACTAGATGATCCTTGAGGTCACTTCCAACCTTACCGTTCTATGATTGCATGAAAATGGCAGGGGGGAAAAAGGACGAGTGTTTTAAAGTAATTATTGAGGGGGCCCATAAAGGTGAGTAACAGTTTTTCCACCTGTGATTGGTGCCAATCTTACAGCCATTGGAAGGTCTGTATGTGCTTTCTTGGTGGAACCTTTCTGATCCACTGCATAATCCATAGTTTATGCTAGGAGAAGCTGGAATTGGGATTTTGCTCAGCACTTTATGGTGGCATTTGTATTTTTTTGCCAGGAGTAAAAAATATTAAACTAAATAAACTCACTCTTCTTCACAAAGGTGTTCTGTATTTCCTTACCTCTGGGTCTCATGCACAGAAATGTAGCAATCCAAAGTACAAATATTGCAGATAATGGGGGAAAAAAAGTTTAAGAAGCACAGAAGGAAAAGGCAGAAAAAGACACCACAGAGCAGGGGCAAAAAGTAGAAGAAAAATGGAGTTTTGGCAACTATTCCAGAGTTAGAATAAACCAACAGACATAGCTCACAACTGACTTGTGTCTCTGAGAGAACACCAGAACAGATTGACAGTCACTTCTGAGAGATCACATCTATTGTACCCAACCCACTATCATACTATCTATAGCAACAAATTTGCTGTGAACAGAGGTCAGCCACACATGAGGTCACACTGGTCTGTAGTGTCCCAGCTGCACAAGCTGGAAAAGTGGCAGAGCCCCACCAGGAGAGGGTCTGCATTGGGCCAGCCACAGCAGCTTGATTTAGGTTACAACAGCTCTGCAAGGCACAGCTGTGCTGGATGACTGAAATTCCCTCATGATATAGAGCAAAGAAATGCTGATATTAAGGAGAAATGTTTACTCCTGCTTAAAAAGCATTTGGCACATCTAAGCTTTGTCAATTTTTGCTGCCCTCCATCAATTTGCCCTTCAATGTTTTTTCTCAAGTCTTTTACGTGTGGGGCAGAGCTTCCTGAAAAGGCATGTTCCTCATATTTTTCTCAGATGTGTCTATACCCTGGCATGGTGTTTCTATAGATAAGGGAAAAAGTAAAGCAAAGCACATTGGAGCAATCTGAGTAGATGTAATTTTCTTTATGCACAATATGCCTATTTTTCAGGCATCAAAACAGATTTTGGATAAATCATTCTTCTTACCCTCCTCCTCCAGGTCCTACTCCAGCTGTACACATGTTTCACATGGGGAAGAATTGCTGGAACCAGGCCTATCCAGATCACAAAACAATTTATATAAAAGTTTGGAGACATGAGCAGCCTCATGAAAGGAACACTATTTAATCATCACAGAGACCAGAACTGAAAATTTCCTGGCCCACAGTTTTTGGAGGTTACTCTAGGTCTCTGGCTAGAAGTTAGTCATTAATTCATTGAAATCATGGCCAGCACACCAGTGCGCTCTCTGGATAATGAGTTTCATCATGGAGAAGGTTTCTCAGAACCTTCTTTTGTAGCATAAGCTAAAAATGACATTAGAAATTTAATATAGGATCAGATCTGTTTTCTCTGTCAAATAGGCTCTTAAACCATTAACAGCTTTCTGGAAATCAAGACCTCCACCACACTATGGCAAGAAAAACAACCTCTGTGGGCAGAAAGTTGAGGACTTCTCCCTGTGTCTTCCTCCCCTCCCTGTTCTCATTTTGAGTGCTTATAAAACAAAGAGGGAGACTTCTGGAGTTGTCTCCAGCTCCTGCAGAGTTTCCATGGACACTGGTTGAGTAAATAACTTTTTGTGTCTTAAGGGAGAAAAACTATCTCCTGGTCTAATTCAGAGGATTCATTCCTTTGAATGAAAGCCTTGTAGAGCCTCAAAGAAAAGACTGCTGGAGCATACCAGCAAGGTAATAACACTGTGAACTGATTTACTTGTCCCAAGTAGCAGGAGACAAACTGTTTGACTGGAAGGCAGGAAGCTCCACAAAATGACCAGGGCTATCTCAAGAACATTAACACATAAATTAGTTATATTTTGCATTTTGATTTTTGTTTTGTTTTGTTTTGGTGGGGGTGTATGTTTTGTAATACAGAATACAAAATGCATGTTTTGTACACTATACAAGGCAGATAGGTACTTTTAACAGCACCTTATCTTTGGGCAGATTCTAGACTTTTTTTTTTTTTCTGTTTTTACACAAGCAAATTAAGAGCTGTATAGAGACAAAACTAACAGAATTCCTGTACTAACACACTAGATATGCTTCTACACATTTTATTACTAAATTTGGGCAGCGATTTGTAAAACTCCGCTGCTCAGAGGTGTGCAAGTCTAGGTAGATTTTGAATAAGCACGTTAAAAATTGGCAGCTTTTGCTAGGAATTACTCTGCCTCCAAATTAGATGCATGGATATGTTCCACTTTAACTAAATTTGACATCTGTTGAGTGCTCTGGGGATACAGGCGATTGGAAGATTGGCGTAAGGTTAGGGTCATTGCTTAAGGGCAGATCTAGTCAATGTTGTTTCTTTGATCACATATTTATGCTTTGAGAGAATATAAAGGAGTCTATTCTCCATTTGATAGACATATCTAAGTGTCATTGATGCTAGAGGACTCAGATTACTAGTTACAGCTTTGCACCACAGTCCTTTTTTGTATATCAATTAACTTGAGCATCACATAAGGCAACTTTAACAGGGGACACTTAAGACATACAGTCTATATTACAACAAACTCCTGTCTCTTACCATGGGAGCCCTGCCTTCTGTCAATGTTTTGCCTGAGGATGAACCAAAGGACTTTCCCCCTTCATCCCCTACAAAGCATCACTACCTCCAATTCATATTTAAAAATCAACCTAGATTTAAAATAAGGCAAAGCACACTAATACAAAGTTTGGGGGAAATCTCTTTAATTAGAAAAAAAATTCTGCTGCCCATCCCCAGAGGTGTTAAAAAAAAAATAAATGTGTAGGCATGGCACTATGGGACATGCTTTAATGGCTGTGGTGCTGTTAGGTTGATTGTGCAACTCAGTGATCTTAGAAGTCTTTTCTGTACTATAATTCTATGAGTTTGTGTTAACATTTTGACTCAGTCTAGACAAATGTTATGAGCCAGGTTCCCAAAGTGCTACACCAGGAGAAAACAGCATTGAGTCACAAAGAGAAAAACTGCATGCATCTTACAATTTGCTTTACAGACTTTACCTGATCTGTTAAGTAAGCAAGAAATTAATGTAAAAAGAAATGCAAAATGTATTCCCAGAATGAAGGGCTGTGGAAGGCTATTCATGCAGAATTGTCACATGTGGGACTCCCAGATCAATGCATGTTTTCACCCTTCACCACACCCGGGCAGAAATTTTCCTGCTGACTTCTCTAACTCTGTATATATTTTGATTTATGAAAGCTTTTAAGATTGATGATAAATGCACAAATGTCATGTGCACAAATATAATGTACACGTCAAATTTCACAAGAGCTTTGCATTTACCTGTCTGGACTCTGGGTTCATTTCAACGTTTTTCACTCCCCTTTGCTTTCTTGATGTTATTTCCTGGCCCAGCTCAATTAAAGGACAGATTCATCCTGGTGCATGGCCTTGGGGCCCTAATGAAGTCAGCTGTCAAACTCCCCTCATGCAGCTGCCTGGCTGCAGTATCTGATGGCCACTTGTCAGCTGCTTCACCCAGTCAGAGCCAGACAAAGGGGCCTTTGATGGGTGCCTTTCTCCAATCAATCTACACCTTCTCCTCTTGGACTTCAACATCTGCTTCAGTGTAATTTGATTTTATATTCAATGCGGCCTGACCCTATTGATAAATTAAATCTATCTGAACCTGATATCCTCATGCCACCACAGGGCATGCTGTTTAATTTTGGCTTTTGGCAGATGTGACATGGTATCAATACTGACCCTTTTTATGTGTGTGTTTTGGTCATTACTTGAATAATTTAGGCTCCAGATCACAATTAGGCTGGGGGAGGTGTGGTGGAAGGCTGGTGGTAAGGAAGCCTTTTAAGAAGAATGGACAAAATACAAATCGGAGCAATTCCTTCTGGGATTTTAGTATTACTTTCCATAATCATAATATTTCCTAATAATCATGTTTCATTGCTATGCCTTCTAGGTGTATACAGCATGCACACACACAAGAAAAAAAAATCAGCCTTAAAAATATCCAATCAAACAAGCAATGTTAATTTATAAATCCCTTAAGAACTAAAATATCTCTGAAGACTCCAAACCACTGAAGACTGTTTTCAGCACCTAGTGAAATGGAGGATTGATCTCATGTGTAGAGTTTTTTATTGTAACAAAAAAAACCAAACCCTACACACACTCTCACGCACAACAAATGAGAAAATTCTTGCAACTATGTATATAACTCACTTGATAAAATCTTTGCAATGCTTTAAGATTAAAGTAAATACAATATTTAGCCTCACAGCATCCTGTTTTATGAGGAAAATACCCAACAAACAAACCTAATAGAACTCTACCTTTCCAAGCACTCCCCCAAACTATTGTCATTTTGTAGTTAGGTTTTTTTTCTTTCTTTCAAAGCTGCCCCAAACTATCGTGAGATCTTTTGTCTTCACATGTACCTATCTCTGTCACCAAAGTAAAAGAAAAAAAAAAAAGAAAGAAAAAGAAAATCTAAAAAGAAGAAAAAGAATTTTTCATGCTGCATATGGACTGAGAGTATCTGAGTGTATGCACCAGTTCATTACTATGCAACAAAATGGGATCGCCAGTCATAAATAATATTCATCAGCATCTCCTGCTAAAAATCTCTCTTCTTCCTCAACTAAAAACTATTGCACAATTTTCCACAAGTGGAATAAAATTTTCCATGTGGTGTTATCTGGTCTGGATAGGAATGTCCCCTGATATTCACCTCCCCTTCCTCACCCCAGGTGCTTAACTGTCTTCTGCTTCTACCAATAGCAACCAGGGAATCCTAATTGCGCTGTCACATGAGGGCGTCTCTCTGAGCTACTTGTCCTCATTGAATTTCCTAATTTCCTTTAAATCAGAGCATCTCTTTCTGAGCGTGCATTTTGCAAGGGTGGTTTATAAGAAGTTTCTCTCTCCTCTGCTTTCTCCATGTGCCTGCCTGCAGTGTGTTTGCAGACATGGTCTCCAGGGCATCTCTAGCCACTATGAACTTTCTGGTCTGCTGCCTGATCACCAGAGTATCTAGGGAGTTCTTTCTGAAGTGACAGCAGAGCTGTGATTTTAAACTTCAGTCTAAACCTAACAGTTTAGTTTGGACTGATTTTTATTTTTTCACTGGTATGGCTGAAATGTAAACTTCTATCCCCTTTAACTGAAGAGAAAATGTCAAAGTAATGATGTACCCATGAAGAAAACCAGCCTTCTTTATTTGTGCTTGAGATCTGATTACTTAGACTTTTCTCAGCTGTTGTGTGCTAGGTCTGCAGTGCCTGGTGAGTGGTAGGAAATTGTAGTTGCTTTTCAAGAAAGGAAAGTCTCTAGACTGCAATCTGTTCCAAACACTGATGTTGAGTGAGTCCTTTACAAAAATCAAAAAGCAATTAGTGACCACTATCAGGATTGTTCTATTTGAAAAAAAAAAACAACTAGATATATTTAAAACAGGGCATCAAAGTGACAATACATGCACTTATCATTGTTTGAATTACATTTAGTTCTTCTTTACAGTGCTGTAAAGTGCAATGAAGTCCATAAACACACTAATCTAGAAGAAAAATGATGTGATCCATCTTCCACCACGATGTTTTGTCTCCATTCCCTTCATTCTAAGAAATCCTGAAAGTTTCCTATAGGATAATGTATAGATCAAAGTCAGGTTTCTTATTGCCAAGTAGAATGACTAAAGATCAGCACTCCATCAGCTATGTTCATTGAGAGGACATAAACACACTTGCAAACAGTCTGTGAACTTCCTTAAATATGGTCAGCCTTGACTACAGCCCAACAGAATGAACTTAGGAGCTGATATTAAATGCTCATGGTTCCATGCCAGTCTTGGGTATGTCTGCTGACCAATATTTCTGAAAAAAACCCACTTTTACTCCAACATCCAAGTGATTTCCTAGGATTGCTTAAGCTAGCTTCGCTACAGCCAGCCTAGGAGCTTGGTCTTTAGCACAGTGAAAGTGATTTCCTGAATCAGTGTATGAGCTGTTTTCAGAAGAAGTTATAATCACTATGCTTTGGTTTGTGTGGGTTTTTTTGTTTTGTTTCAGAACAGGAACAAAAACTCAGCAAAACAGCAAAAGCTACCCTGGTTTTGTGAATTATTTTCTTCCCACTCAAACTCCAATAAAACATCTTAACAAGTCTGAAGAGTAATGAGCTCCTACCCAAAACCTCTTCATCTCCCAGACTTGCTCAGAATGAGGACAAAAGTAAACACCCAACACATACTAGCACACCTACCCACTCAGACTGGCACAAAGGCAGAAAGCACATTGAAAGGGCAACACAGCAGTGCCACTGCCAGCTGTAGCTGCAGTTACAGAGAAACTGTTAGAAATGCCACAGAAGCATGTCATCCTTCTTAAACCTTTCTGAAGCTTCCTGAATAGTTTGGAATTTTGGAAGGGACTGTAGTTCTTTAAATAGTTGTTTTAAATGCATATACATATGTAATGCAGTTTAACAGAAATACCTTTATAAAAAAAACAAGTACTATTTCATTTTAGATGCAAATATGACTTCTATAAAGCTGATGCTCTTAAATAAGTTTTCACAACTATTGGAACTGACAGCTAGTGGTGCTTCCACTATTGTCTTTACAAATCTATAGGAATCTGTAGGATACTGACTTACTCTCTTCCAGCTGCTGTAGTTGGGAGGATGAAGTTACAACTCATACAATAATTATTAGCACAATTTAGGACTGTGTGAGAAGTAAGAAAGATTTACTAGAAAGGAAGCATTTAAGGAACACAACAGACACTTCCTTAATGAGTCAGTTAATTGATGCAGTTAAGCTAGTTTGTCACACACTCTCTTAAGGAGAAAATCAAGCAGATTGGAAATTTTCCTCCTCTGTACATAGCTGAATTCCCCTGACTAACATGACTGGTTTTCTAGAAATGTGCCACTCACTTCTAATGGCAAGAGAAGGTTTAATGAACAGACAAGACAACCTAGTAGTTTTGGTTTACTATATTTTACTTGGTTTAGAAACTTACTGTATATTACCAATAGATTGGGTTCATTTACGCCTCCTTTAAACCATTTCCTCTCTATTCTGAAGCCTCCTACTAAATTTACTTGAGGTCTGCCACGATTTATTTGATGGTTTACAGTGTAAAAGCCACAATTGTAGAACAAAATTTTGAACTAAAGAAAGGTGGGAAAGTCAAACTCTGAAAAGAAATGAGCATAAAAAGCCAATGCAAACTTGATGTAGACTACTTGATACATAACTTTATTTGCAATCCACTTGGGAACAATTTGTTCCTCATCCAAAGCCATTAATCTACACTTTTCTTGTAAACAATTGTTAACATTTGAACTCTGTTGTGACTGCTCATGCAGGTCAATGAGTATGACTGTCCCATCATTACTAAAAGTTCATGTCATGTGGCTCTTATCCTACAAGTATTCTGCAACACTTTCACAGCTGGTGATTTTATTAAAAATTTCTGCTAGAAAACTAATTTTTTTTTCATGCATTTCAAGGGAAAAACACCACAAAAGGTTACAGACACTACCAAATCAATTTTACCTTTTTTTTTTTAGCGCTGTGTATCTGCTTTTAAAAGAGACTGCCACTGTTAATCCAGCTCTGGATGGGATATATACTTCTCCAGTCTACAAACAGCAACATTGCCACCCTTTTCTATTCATGGCATCCTCAGTTCCTGGCCTACAGCAAGTCATGGTATGCTATGATCAAACCAGTTGTTGCTAATTTTTTGTCCAGCAGCAGAATATCGTACACAAGCAACATAGTGATCTGTTATGCAAACCAGTGGACTATGATACCTGAGAGCAGCTGGTGCTGACAAACTCAACCACCATTAAAAGTAACGTTTAAAAACTCAACACCTAATATAAAAATTACATGCTCATACTCATACAAATCTGTGATGGTTTGGGAGTTCCCCCCAAACACACTTTGTAAAATGACCCAGACTAGAACTCAGCCGGCTGGAAGTTAAGGACTGAAGCTCTATTTACAGCTCAGCACAATGTACAAGCAGAGATACGCACTATAGACAGGAATAGTTACAGAAATATACAAGTTAAAGGTAATACAGAAACACAACTCCCCTCCCAGAAATCAGAGACCCAAGGAGGGGTTTCCAACCACCCTTCCACCTTCTCCCCACCCCTATACCTTACCCTGAGGTTTGTCTTAGGTGCAAGGTGAGCTTGAATGATAGGCCAGAGGGGGTTAGAAGAAAAGTGATCAGTGAGATTACTCAGCAGAGCAGAGAAAGAGCCAGAAGCTGCTAGACCGAGATGCTGTGGTCCAGAGAGAGACTGACTCATCTATGTTTTGATTTCTTCTCTTAATCATCTCAGCAAGCCTGTGAGTGAAGTAGACACCACCACTGTTTTCCTTTCACAGCCTGTAGTGTAATTTTCTCTATTAAAATATCCCAATTAGCCTCAAAACAGTATGAAATCTTTTTTTTTTTTTCAGTAGTTCACTCTCTTGAATCTAGACTTCTGATAATTATTGGTATGTATATAATATGCTATTTTTGTTGCTATATAATCGGTAATTATAATGTTAAGAGCTAAATACAATAATTGCTTTATTTTTTTTTTAATTTAATTTTTGCCTTAATTAAGCACATTTCTTACAAACTTTCATGCTAAAGGAATTCTACTGAACACTTTAAAATAGGTCAGCAATGCTCAGATGCAATGTGATATGTGAAAAGAGAGGAGCAAAGGAGCAACAGTGAATGCAGGTTGCCTTGGAGATGGCTTACCTCAAAGCAACCTGGAAAGGAGCACATGTCAGGGCTTGGGACTAGGGTAGAGGGGTGAAGTCAGTCTTCATAGCCCTATTGTTAATTGATGTGTATTTGCTAAGAGATTTAGCCCTTGTTGCTGTACAAGTTCAAAGAAAGTACAGTATACCAAGTTCATGCCTGACTCTAACCTTTCAGTTTGCTAGCTTCTGGCTTTCAATAGATTTTAAAATGAACCTCAAACTTGCTCTTGGATACAAGTGAGTCATCTGGAACCCCAAGCAAATCTACCACAAGAGATGAGGTAACCCTAGGAGTGCTTGTTACAGAATCTTGTTTTTACGTTTAAAACAAGGAATCTTTCAACAATTAAGCAATTTGCTTGATTAAAGAAGCTTGAGGTTCTCTCTGCTTTTGTCTAATTGCCTCTTCATTTTTGCAATTAAACAATGGGGTTGATTTTGACCATGTTTTCATAACATCTATTTTTTGCCTGAAGATTTTCAATTCCATGACTTTCTATCAGATTCTTAAGTCTATTTGTCTTTTTTTTTTCCTCTCCTCTTCATTCTGAAAGCTATGTTGTCAAGATGGCAGATCCTAGGAGAATGAAACACAGGTTTCATTACATTTGTTTATGATAAATACAAGAATTTTTACCACAGCTTACAGAGGTCAGAAAGTATAGGTGATATGTCATAAGATCAACAAAAGCAAGAGTAAATACACCAACATACAGACAAGAGCATACTGCAAAGTCATTATACTTAGAGGCAGAAACCCAAAGGCATGTCAGCATCACTGTATTTTATGTATAATTTAATAGTCTGGAGTCCTAAGCAGTTAGAACTCTAATAAAGCTAGCTATCCTGGAGTACTGTGTGCAGTTCTGGAGCCCTCAGCACAGGAAGGACATGGAAGTGTTGGAGTGGGCCCTGATCATCCACAAAGATGATCAGAGGGCTGCAGCAGCTCTCCTATGAGGACAGGCTACAAGAGTTGGGTCTCTTCATCATGGAGAAGAGAAGGCTTCGAGGAGACCTTAGAGTAACCTTCCAGTATCTGAAGGGGGCCTACAGGAAGGCTGGGGAGGGACTATTGACAAGGTCTTACAATGACAGGACAAGGGGCAATGGGTTTAAGCTGGCAGAGGGAAGATTTAGACTGGATGTTAGGAGGAAGTTCTTCACAGTGAGGGTGGTGAGGCACTGGAACAGGTTGCCCAGGGAGGTTGTGGATGCTCCCTCCCTGGAGGTGTTCAAGGCCAGGTTGGATGAGGCCTTGAGTGACCTGTACTAGTGGGAGGTGTCCCTGCCTATGGCAGGGGGTTTGGAACTAGATGATCCTTGAGGTGCCTTCCAACCTTACCATTCTATGATTCTGTGATTCTATGATTAAGAGGACAGGGGCTGAATATCAAACTTTGCTAAACAGAGTTTTGATAGAGTGAGCAAATCTTACATGCAAATGTAGGAGTATGGTTCCTACCAATAAAGATAAGGATCACATCCATTTAAGGGAAATGAATCATTTCTCTTTGAAATTTTCAACAAAATATTTCATGTCAGGAATATGAGTTATTTGTAAAAGCCTTGATTTTTAATTTTAACTCAAAGACTAATTTGAAAAAATTATCTGTAGAAATGTAATTAAGCAAAAAGCTACTAAAAGATGAAAGAAATGTTTTGTTTCAATGAGAAATATTTATAGAATCAAAGAATCATAGAATGGTAAGGTTGGAAGGGACCTCAAGGATCATCTAGTTCCAACCCCTGCCATAGGCAGGGACACCTCCCGCTAGTACAGCTCACTCAAGGCCTCGTCCTACCTGGCCTTGAACACCTCCAGGGAGGGAGCAGCCACAACCTCCCTGGGCAACCTTTTCCAGTGTTTCATCACCCTCTCTGTAAAGAACTTCCTCCTAACAACCAGTCTAAATCTCCCCTCAGCCAGCTTAAACCCATTACCCCTCGTCCTGTCATTAAAGTCCATGTAAATAGTTTTGAATTTGAGTTGATTTGATGTTATAATTTTGATTTCATTCAAAACACTCCAAGACTTTTCATTTTGTTTGAACTTAGCCTCAATATTTTCTTGAATTTTTTTTGTCTATTATTTATTCATCTCTCTATATAAATATTTTTATTTATGTATTCTATGCCTGTTCTATACTGTACAGGAAAAAGTTTGTAAGAAGATATAATGCTTCTTATTAGGCTGATGAACAAACTGACATTTGCCCAGGATCTTCCTCTGAACATATTTCAGGCATAAAGCGCATCAGAAAGCTCATCTATTCCATACCTCTCCCCACCCTCAGCCCCTGCCTCATATTATGACATCTAGTTCATCTAGTTTAATAAAATACATTTGATTGCATAATACTATCCCTCATTTCTTATATATTTTGATAATTCCAGCTTCAACAAGATCACTACTATAAATCACCGCACATAATAGGACTTCAGAAAATTAGAAGATATGGGGGTTGAAGTTCAGTGATGTCTTCTTTCCAGTGATCCACATTTTTATTTGCTGTGCTTTGCTCTCTGTATACTTATACTATCGTAGTGATATCCTAGGAAGCTTTATTATTAGAACAAAAATATATTAAATTTTTCATTTTTCAAATCTGGAGACTTTAGGTCCCAGGGATTTATCATTTCCTGCCCACAGTACTTGGAGGGTGGTGTCAACCCCATTATTATTGATGTGGTTATTCCCATAGTGACCCTACAGGTTAAGGAAGCAACACTAATTCCATTCTACAGATGGGAAATTGAGATCCAAAGAGATCTCATAGTTTAGGCTACAAGACACATCTATGGCAACGTAAGAAACCAAACAGGGCTGCAATAATTTTCTGGTTTTTTAACATAATCTTACAACCACCAAAATTATTTGCAGGCTGAAGCTGTATTAGATAAATAGTTTGTCTACTACATCTACTTCCTTTTCTTTTGTACATTGCAGTTGCAGATGGAAACGGTTTAGAAATACTATGAAGGTATGTTGTATTGCCATCTTCAGAGGTGCATTGGTTTTGCATCTATTTTACTTTTGTAAGTAGTTGACAATCATTTGCACTGCCATTGAGATGAACTTAGGTTTTGAAAGATATTTCTTTGATTCAGCCTTTACTCCCAAGACTGAACTCCCCTATAAGCTCCAGCCCCTAGATGAAGGAGAGGAAACCTGGAGGAGGGATAACTCTCCACTAGTCAATGAAGACTGGGTTAAGGGTCAGTTACACAAATTCAATACTCACAAGTCCATGGGCCCTGATGAGATACAGACAAGAATGTTGAGAGACCTGCCTGATGTCGCTCTGCCACTCTCCACCATTTTTGCTGAATCGTGGCAAACAGGAGAAGTGCCTGAGGACTGGAGGGGAGCCAATGTCAGTCCAGTCTTCACAAAAAGGAAAGAGGTTCCAGGTAACAATAGATCAGTCGACCTCACTTTCATCCCTGGAAAAATGATGGAGTGGCTCATTCTGGAGATCATCTCTCAGCACCTGGAAGAGAAGGTTATCAGGAGTAGTTAGTATGGATTTACCAAGGGGAAATCATGCTTGACTAATCTGATAGCCTTCTATGGTGCTGTAACTGAATGGGTAGGTGCAGGTAGACCAGTGGAAGTAGTCTACCTTGACCTTAGCAAGACTTTTGACACTGTCTCCCATAACATCCCAAGCTCAGGAAGCATGGGATAGAAGAGCAGTCAATGAGATGGATTAGGAAGTGGAGTGGTGATCAATAGTGCCAAATCCAGCTGGAGATCTGTAACTGCTGGGTCCAGTCCTGTTCAACATCTCCATCAATGACATTGATGAGAGGACAGAGTCTGCTCAGTAAGTTTGCTGATGATACCAAACTGGGAGGCTTGGCTGACATACCTGAAGGCTGTGTGGCCATTCAGTCAGACGTAGACAAACTGGAGAGATGGGCACAGAGGAACCTAATGAGCTTCAACAAGGAGACCTACACCTGGAAAGGAACAATAAACTGCACCAGTACAGGCCAGGAGTTGATCTGCTGGAAAGCAGCCCTGTGGAGGAGGACCTGGGAGTCCTGGTGGACAAGAAGCTTTCCATGGGACAACAATGTGCCCTTGTGGCCAAGAAGGCCAATGGGATCCTGTGGTGCATTAAGAAGAGTGTGTTCAGCAGATGGAGGAAGGTTCTCCTCCCCCTCAACTTTGCCCTGATGAGACCTCAGATGGAATACTGCATTCCATTTTGGTGTCCTCAGTTCAGGAAGGGCAGGGACCTACTTGAAAGAGTCCAACGGAGGGTTAAGGAGATGATTAAGGAGCTGGAGCACTGCTCTTTGAGGAGAGGCTGAGGGACTTGGGACTTCTTAGTCTGGTGAGGATAGACTGAGAGGAGATCTAATCCATGTTTATAAATGTCTGAGGACTGGGTGTCAAGAAGGAAGGGACAGCCTCTTCTCAGTTGCACCCTGTGATGGGACAAGGAATTATGGGTATAAAGTACAGCACAGGAAGTTCCACCTCAACACGAAGAACTTCTTTACTGTAAGGGTCATGGAACACTGGAACAGGCTCCCCAAAGAGGTTGTAGAGTCTCCTTCTCTGGAGAGTTGAACAACCTATCTGGATGCATTCCTGTGTAACCTGCGCTAGACTCTGTGGTCCTGCTCTGGCAGGGAGGTTGGACTCCAACCCCTAACATCCTGTGATTCTGTGACAGGTGCCATTGTTTCAGGCACCGAACCTTCTTGGCTTCCAATAAATGGAGCAATTCTTCCAAGGTGGGCAGGTAGAGGCTTTGGGGAGAAATCTTACTTCCATATCTCATGAGAAGTTGTGCTGTCATGTTAAACAGCTCACACTCCTCAGAAGAGTCCATAAGCAGGAAACTAGTGGAGGAGAATGATTGCATCTTGCTCTTCTGTAAAATAAACACACACATAAATAAATTTTTAAAAGGCAGGATTAAGATTACTCTGGCTGGCTTACCAAGGTGGAACATATGGAACACATGCAGACCATTATTTTAAAAGAATATATGCAACATTCCATACACTCTGAATGCATCTGTTTGCTACTTCATAGATCAGGATGAGGCTCTTTAGGATAACTAACACATCATTTAAAAATATTTGTTTTCCAAGCAAGCTTCATATATTTCTATGCTGTAGATGTATCTCTTTGTATTACCTGTCTGCTTCTGTAGTGGTACAAATATCCCAGTGCCAAAAGTAGTTAGCAGCAGTCTGAAAGGGGAAAGACAGAAAAAATCCAAGAAGGTAAAAACGTTTAAGATAGCTCTTGCTTTGAAACTAACTGCAAGAGCAAAAAGAATATAAAGAACAGCAATCACTCCCAGAGGTGCAAACGAGCTGCCTTTTACTGTGTGGCTGAGTCAACGAGGTGAGTGAAATCGGAAAACAAATCAGATCTTTGGGGACTAGTTGGTTTTTTTTCATAGACAGGGGTAGTCACCTACAATTGTTCTGCAACAGTGATAGTCTTTGGGACCAGAAGGTTCTACACAGAAGTGTCAGGCAGAAGGGCAGTGCCTGCCATCAATTTCTTTGCTCCTTCAAATTAGTGCAGGGCACTAGGTAACAAACTGGGGCTTCAGCACTTTCTTTTCTATCCTCTGTTGTCTCTGTCTCTGCTTATGTTCCTGTCTCTGTTCATACACAGATAACTCCAAAAACGAGGGTAATAAAGCAGCTCCCCACCACCACACACTAGGACGATTTGTGCCTGTTTTCAACCCTTCTTGATACTCTGTATCGTTCAGCATCTGATTGAGCTTGTGTTTCAGATGGTGCCTCATATTGTTTCAGATTTCTTACTCCAAAAGGGGCTTAATTGCTTCTGTTTGTTTGAACAAAAAGTAGCATCCCATCTGCATACCAGATGCAAGAGGACTGAACTCAACTTTTCATCAGTGTTTTAAATGAAGTGCTCGTTTGCTGGTAGCTGACAGCCCGTGGCCACAAACACCAGTTCTGCTAAGATAAATGAAGCAATGCAGTTGTCTCCCACCTCCATGACATTCTGCACACAAAAGTGCACACAGAAGGGAGAAGTGCACACAGAGCAGGTGATCCTGCTCTGGCAGGGGGGTTGGACTGAATGATCTTTCAAGGTCCCTTCCAGCCCCTGACATTCGGTGACTCTGTGATTCTGTGATCTTAAACACTCATGACAAATACAGCAAGCCAAAATCACCTTAGTCCCACCACATGGGTATATTTAACTTAGTGCTGCATTAGTGTGACTAAGCAGTCTTTGTAGGGTTTATACATACCTTCTAAACACAGATCATGCTACAGGAATGCTGTTAACTAAATTTTACTCCCCAGTTATAAAGTGGAGAGGGGACCATTTTTTGTAGAAGAATTATGTCTCAGTCAGGAACAATTTACAGACACCTCTGCCTTCCACAATGTGCCACCTTAATTCTGCTTTTAACATTCCTGGTTACAATCCCCTTGCCAGTAAGAACTTCTCAAACCAAGATGGTCTGGAGTGCTTTAGACAGAAGCTGTACAGAGAACAGAGTGTATTTTAATCCATGACTTTTTATTTAAATCTGTTTCCTAAAAATGGTGTTTAAATCCCATAGTGCTGGATTAACACAAAGATTAACACAACACGTTTCCTCATTTTAGTACAAAACACAGCTGCTGGAGGTGCTGCACACTTTATGACATGGCTCTTGGGGTGGCAAAGAAAGAAAAGAAGGTGCCATTTACATTAAACTGGCAATTTCTTCTAAAAACAGCAGGAGAGAGGAAGGAGTCAGATGAGGATGTATACAACTCTATTTGGGGGCCTAAACTGTTCATAAGTCCCTGTCGCCTGACTATTGACAAGGTCTTGCAATGACAGGACAAGGGGCAATGGGTTTAAACTGGCAGAGGGATGATTGAAACTGGGTGTCAGGAGGAAGTTCTTTCCAGTGAGGGTGGTGAGGCACTGGAACAGGTTGCCCAGGGAGGTTGTGGCTGCTCCCTCCCTGGAGGTGTTCAAGGCCGGGTTGGATGAGGCCTTGAGTGAGCTGTACTAGTGGGAGGTGTCCCTGCCTATGGCAGGGGGTTGGAACTAGATGATCCTTGAGGTCCCTTCCAACCTTACCATTCTATGATTCTATGATTCTATGAACCTTGACAGATACTTTCTCAGCACCTGATTCTGGGCCAGCAGCAATCACATGTTCGAACTTCAAATCCTGTCCTGAACCTTCCTTGGAAGACCTATTAAAACAATAATTTTCAATTATTGCATACCTTATTATCATTTCCTTTGTTGTTGTTGTTGGTTTGGTTTGGTTTGGGGTTTGTTTTGTTGTTGTTGCTTTGTTCTGTTGGATTTTTTTGAGGGGTTTTGTTGTTTAGTTGGTTTGGTTTTTCTGGGTCTTTTTTTCCTTTGTTTTGGGGGTTCAGTTTTGTTTTTAACAAATCTTAAGTCCACATGCAGCAGCTTCATTTACTACTTTGAACAGTTACACATTCATGTCTGATTGCATGTTCTGAAACCTAGTGCTGCATAATAATTTTCATTGTAATGCTAGATTCATCAAGAATTCAGTCACCAGCTAGGTGAAACATCTTAGACATATAGGGACAAGAATGCAGACCTGAAATTTTATTCAAATGCTAACACAGAACCTAAATATATATATATATATATATATATATATATATATATATATATATGTGTGTGTGTATGTGTGTGTGTGTGTATGTGTATATATATATATATATATATATATGTATGTATATTGATGCTTAAACCAGGAGTAATGAATCAGCAATTAGATTTGGACAGATAAAGAGAGAATTGTATAAATATCTGAAATGACACTAGCAAACACTGAAGGCATTGTATTCCCACAAGACTTTATCACTTCATAAATGTCATTTTACAGTGTCAATACAGAGGAAGCTTGTGGCTTGCTTTTGTACAGCAACTCTGATGCTTCCTTGTTAAGGCTCCATCATTTTCAATACAATTACAGAAGAAGAGAAGCAGACTTAGCAGCTCCACTAATTCTTCTCCCCCTTCTATGTGCTCAAAAGTAATTTGCCTTCTATTTTCCTTTTCCCCCTTGATAATGGCCTCAAACATGACTCTCCTGACCCTTCACTCAATTCCCTGTGTCCTACATTGAAAAAGAGTGGTGGTAGATGAGGGAGTAGAAATGCTCCGTCTTATTTTTCTCAGAAACACTTCACTAAACAGGGCTATTGAATCATTTATCAGTTTGCCTCTCTCTACCTCTTTCCATTTGTTCTTCTTAATGTCTTCAGCAGAGGGCTTGCAATACTAGACATGAAATTACTTTTTTTTCTTGTAACTGCTTCTGCTACAATTCTCCCAAACCTTGCGTCCTAATTACTATACAATTACACCATAGTAAACAACAGCAAGATGTGGCTTGTTATTATTAACAACAGAGAAGCAAGCATCTCTGAAGATAAATGGCAAATGGATGTGGAATCAGGAATAGTGGAGGATAATTCACCCAGCAGCTTGTGGGTGAACACTTGTACAAAACCTAGTGGAATGTATCTAAATAATCTCAGAATGTGCTGTGTTTGCACAAAGGCAACAGTCAGATATGATTTTAAAAGTACAAATTATTACACAAAACTAAACTGCCTGTGTTTGAATTGTCAGGGAGACAATAAAATTGTGAGTGGCACAGTAAAAGAGCGAACTTTAAAAGCATGGCTTAACCAGCAAGTCAGTTCTGTGGATAGATCCAACCCACAGTCCCATATTTACTAACAGGGCTTTCTTAAATTTATGTAGGTGCTAAGGATTAAATAAACTTTTCTCTGTGTAGATATTTTTAAAACTCATCTTATGCTATTACACTTCTTTTTGGCAGCCTTGAGTAATTATCCTAATCTAGAGAACAACTTTAAAATCCAACTGAATAAACATGTGTGCAATGCACCATTAGACTACACTCCATCACATAATAGCATAATGCAGTTTTTTAAATGGATCTGTAGAAAGGATTCATTAAGATAAAGTCCCAGCATCCCACCTGAGGCCAATAAAAATTCTGTCCAAACCTCCTCAAATTAAATTTTCTTCTTGAACATATCCTGTCTAATTACGTTTAGTATTATCCTCCTTAAGGAATTCTGAATCATCAGTGTTATTAAAGGAGGGAAAAGGAAAACCAGATGCTGTGGACCGGATACCCAGCTGGTAAGAAATCAGTATAGTTTCACAGAAGCCAGAAGAGCTACAATGAATTACATCAGCTATGGGTTTGGTAAATACACATGTGGACAGATGTAGAGAGGTTATATAAATATCTGAAGTTACACCACCAGAAATGTAAGTGAGTGGAGTTACACCACTAGAGAATTTGACCCAAAAGCTCTAATAAGATGAAGTTTATAAAAGAGACACAGCTGTGTTGAGATTTCTTTTCTTTCACTGCCTAAATGTGAAAATAAATGTAAGAAACAGAAGTGCTCTAATTAGACATTTAGCTTTAAAAATCAGGAAGATAGCCAGCTAATTTCTAAGCACATTTTTGTTCTTGGGAGTTCAACTAACAAAGATATCATAATTACAATCATACTACATACAGATGAAGTACACAGCACATACTGGTAACTAAGCTGAGGGATTGAATTCAATTCCAGACAAGTTGCTTCAATTTTAGTCTTTAATGACACTCTTCTTTTTTTTTTTTTCCCCCTTTTCTTTTCTTTTCTTTATTGTAATCCATACAGTAAGTACAAATTTAGACTGAGATTTCCAAATGCATCTAACCAGGCTGAAAACTGTGCAAGGAATTTCTGGGCAGGCCCTATGTTTTTCTGTTCCCTTGAACTCCATAAATTATCATCCATCCACAGACATACAGGAGACTACAATATGGACTGAAAAGGTAAGCACAACACACAAATGACAGCAAACCCAGGTTGCAGTTCCTTTTCAAAGAGGGAAAGTAACTGCCCACTGTTGGCATCTGCACATAGCCTCTGTGCTGCTGAAGATGTTCCGCATTGTGCAGAGCAAGCAGGACTACCTTGTCTAGAGGCTGGTGAGACATTCCTGTGCTTCAATTCCTCTACTCCTCAATAACAGGGTTTGAACACAAGACAGACACCTTCTTGCTGTCTGACTGCTTGCTGCAGTGGAAGCATCCAGTAACTACTGATTATACAGAGCTCCTCTCATGAAACAGCCCACTTCACGAATTTCTGCAGGGCTCAATCCTGAATGATGCCTACCAAGAACAAGCAACTTCTGTGGTTACCCAGAAGCAGACAATAATGCGCCTCAAATAATTCTTGACACAATCTGCCTCCTGATCTAGGTTATTCTGGAGTCACCTGGCAGTTGAGAAAGTGCTGAGGTTTCAACTTCAGATGCCTAAACCTTCCCTGACTCCCATTGCTTTTTGATTTCTGATTTTACCTCTTAGACTTACTTTCACAAATACTTCTGTTTTGAAGGTGTATCTCATAGAATCTTTAGCCCATAAATTACCTTACATTCAGGTTCAAATTCACTTAAATACCTTTAAAGAGCTTCTGTAATTCTTCCACAGATAGCTTTTAACCTTCAATATGCTTACAATTATTATTGTTATTAAAGTATAAATAATCTGAAAAGAAAGGATAAGAGTTAATGGCATTGGTTTTGCAAGAAGCATAGTTTTACTAGTAGGTAGAACTGGAATGATTTGATAAGTCTTTAAAACATAACTGTAACTAATTCCCTTGGTCCTGGAGATACTCCTGTAGCTAATACTAAAACTTTATCAATAAGTCATGGATAACATTCTTATATATCTTATAGAACTTATTCCCAAGGGACAATTTAGGCTCCCTTTCTGATGGAAAAACCATTTGGTTGCATGGTAGTGTGTGTTATTTTGTACTTTAGCTCACTATACAAATACTGAAACACACATCTCCAAATACAGAGGTTAATTCCCTGTAATGTCTACAGCGAAGGTGCATTAGTGCCTTGTTCCATATCATGCCACCAGTTTACATTAATTAAAGTATTTACTGATGTGAACAAAAACATATTAGATGTCCTCCACTAGCCCACACATCCCCCATATCAGAGTGCTGGAGCAGCTGCTGGAATACTGTTCTGGAGCCTCCAACACAAGAAGGACATTTAGCTGTTGGAGCAAGTCCAGAGGAGGGCCACGAAGATGATCAGAGGGCTGGAGCGCCTCTCCTATGAAGACAGGCTATGAGATTTGGGGCTCTTCAGCCTGGAGAAGAGAAGGCTTTGAGGAGACCTTCCAGTGGCTTTCCAGTATCTGAAGAAGGCCTACAGGAAGGCTGGAGAGAGACTATTGACAAGGTCTTGCAATGACAGGACAAGTGGTAATGGGTTTAAACTGGCAGAGGGGAGAGTTAAACTTGATGTTAGGAAGAAGTTCTTTCCAGTGAGGGTGGTGAGACACTGGCACAGGTTGCCCAGGGAGATTGTGGCTGCTCCCTCCCTGGAGGTGTTCAAGGCCAGGTTGGACAAAGCCTTGAGCGACCTGTATTGGTGGGAGAGGCCTATGTCAGGGGGTAGGAACTAGATGATCCTTGAGGTCCCTTCCTACCTTACCATTCTATGATTCTATGATCCTTAGAAAAGGAACTTCAGCTCTGGTTATGTCCTGGGATCTTGCTGAAAATAGAGCACAACTCTGAAAGACAACAGCTGCAATCTTAGAGCAGATTAAAGTTAACATGTTTCCAGAGTATTTTGGAGGATTACAATATTGCTATGCCTTCAAAGGGAAAACATACAGTGATAGGTTCATAGAGTTAGATGCAAATATTTGGGACCAAGAGCAATTTTTTCCAACACTAAATTTTCTTTTGCCCTTACACGTTTTCTCACCAGACTGGTAGCATGTCTCGAAATGGACCTGCCCTTTTCTTCTCTAGTGCCCTCAGTGACTGACTTTGAGTAATTAAAAGCTTTTAGACCAGATGGTCTTTTCTCACCACCACCCCCATAGCCGTGAGGCTCCTGAAACAGGACACCCATGGCAGCATCCATGCAACTGATGCCTCACATCCCCCTGGCAGGGAGGATTTCATTTAAGATTTGTCTCCAGAACAGCTTGTACAACAAATAGCTTTTACCATATACAATTTGCAAAGTTGCCAGTTTATCATGAATAGAGCTATTTGTAGTCTAGTCATATCATAAAATCTTGTTAAAAGAAACAACACAAAGAGGCTGCTCACTTTTCAGTTATGGTGCTTTTGAATTAATTTGAATCCAGATTGCCTCATGAGTATTGTTTGTTCCAATATGAAACAGTTTATAGTGATAAATTGCAGCAGCATCACTTGAGAGCTGCCTGGTACAGTATACAGCAGCCGACGTTGAGTCAGCTTTCATACCCAGTATTTACTGTAGCTAGAGTGCAACCAGATTTTGTAGTTTGGAGGAGACTTAAATGAAAAAAAAAAAAAAATCAGTGAAACCTGAGTATTTTACCTGCAACACACATGCAGGTGTTGGGTAATGCCAGGGTTTGTATTGGTGAAACCAACCTAAGCAAATAGTGAAAATCTAGTAACATCTGACTCCCATCTGAGCCCTCATGTCATCTTAAGCCAGGTATTTGCTTATGAGCTTTGAATATTCTATAGAGACAGAAAACAGGTTATTCTAGCCACACTTGTAGTGCTGAGCCATTTGATATATATGAATTCTTCAGTTAGCTTTAAATTTACTGTTACAACAGATGTTAGAGTCAAATCTCATTAGTAAGATTTCATAATTTCATTAATCTGCAGAATAAAGACAAAACATTTTAGCATCCTCTCAGTCATATACTTAATTAAGACAAAACAGGGTACATTCCATGACATACCACCCTGTGTATGCAAGCTCTTATGTTAATAGTCAAGGGCCCAATTCAGAAAAGGAAAGCAAACATTTGCCATTCTCATCAAAATCACCAGGGGTTCAAGAAGTCCTGACTCCTCTGTCAGACCTTATCACTGTGCAATTCAATAGCTTGCAAGATTTTCTGTAGCCACTGAGATGAAGAGACAGCAGTTGTCTAACTTAGCCAAAATACTATCATCTACAGCCTTCTGAGAAGTATCTAAGGTCTTGCCTGGTGTTGCTAGACCTTGTCATAGGTCAGAAGAGTCACAGCTGTTGCCTCACACTTAAAATATTTTTTCACTTTTAATGAAATCAGTGAATTTTATGAGGCACTGGGCCAAATTAATCTCTAGTGCCCTTCCATCAAATGCAACTGAGTTAAACATGGATTAATTGAGGCCCACGCAATTACCTCTTAATTAACCTTGAAGGGTTGGGATTAACCCTGCTGTTCAGGGTTGGAGACAAGCATGTTTGTCATGGGAACTTCCATATCATTGTTATCACAAAGTTAGCGCTGACCAAAATGCATGTGCCAAAACACATCAGAGAAAATGAATCAGATTGCTCTTGCCCTCCTGCCCTTAACCTCTGCTTTCTGCAAGGTTCCAAGTGCTGCTTCTATTAGGAGAAATCAGGGGTGGAACCCAGAGTGCCTTTTCTTCAATCTCGTCTATTAACATAAGGCCCTGAATACATGCACAGCAGGAAGGCAGGCTGCAGGAAGCAGTGTGTTTCCTTCCACTTTCAAGCACCTTCTCAAACATTGCCCTATGCAAAATCTTGCTATGACTTTTACTTAAAGGTTGTGGCTGTGTTTCTCTCCTATATCTGGTTTCTCACCTGCAATACAGACTGTATGTTTGAGTAAACCCAATGTGACTACTGATGTTTCTTTAATGTGAAGGCAGAGTAGTATCTCTCCCTGACACAGAACTACAGCTTTAAGTTTGTCTTTAAACTATGAAGATACGCAGGAAAACTGAATTTGTTTTAAATCACATGAAATCAGGCCAAGAAAAATCTTGGTAAGGATTTGACTCAATAGACAAGGGGGAGGAAGTGGGAGACAAACCAATCCTTTTAGGCTGCCCTCTCCCTACTTCAGATTTTAAAGTTATAGCAATAGCAAGCTAACATATTTCCTTTTTTTTTTTTTCCAGGAGGAAGACAAGTAGCTACAGCCTGCCTGCCACTTACTAAATTACAACTCTCAACACATAGGAGCACAGTTTATCTCAAAGGTTTGCTACAGCATTCTGCAACAGTTGGTGAAATTGCTCAGTTTGGAGATCTCACCGACCCAGATTTAACACTAGTTTAAGAGTACCAATTTGAATTCTAATTGCCAGATATATTAACACCTATAGAAAATGAACATAATTTGACAAAACCCTTTAGCGCATCTGAACTGTTATCAGCATGTAAAGGATATCAAGAATATATTATCATGTTGACTCTGAATCATGCCAGACTCATTTCAGACTTAAATGGGAATAGTTTTGCATCATGGAAAGCCACTACAATATGATTAAAATGCATTACACCACCTACCATCTTAGACATCTATGCATACATGAAGACTGGAATACGCTAAGGAGAATTTTTTTCCCCTCAACATTTTTCATCATCCATAGTAATTACTGGTATGTGATAATTCCAAATCTTACAGACAAATGTTTAAAAAAAAAAACTTCACTTGTCATGAATGCAAAGCATTACACAGTAAAATATAAAGTGCATTTTACATTTGCTTGCAGAGACAATTTACAAACCGTATCCATATGAGCGGCAAATAAACATTCTCTTTTGCCAGCAAGAATTTTGTACCTTCCACCCACAAATCAGTGGCAGAATTTTTGCTGACAAAAGCAATGAAAAATAAACACCCCCCAGCAGAGATCAGAAAATTGGCGGTGTCTTATTAGTACAATTTCTTTCTAGCTGTAATGTTTATATCACAAAAGTATTGTTAATAAAGCTGGTTTATTTTCTGTTTGAGACTAAGGTGCAAAGTGAAAAAAGAACTGGATTCTTTTTTCCTCAAATGGTAGGGTTATATATGTAAACATATATAGAATCATAGAATGGTAAGGTTGGAAGGGACCTCAAAGATCACCTAGTTCCAACCCCCTACCATAGGCAGGGACACCTCCCACTAGTACAGCTCACTCAAGGCCTCATCCAACCTGGCCTTGAACACCTCCAGGGAGGGAGCATCCACAACCTCCCTGGGCAACCTGTACCAGTGCCTCACCACCCTCACTGGAAAGAACTTCCTCCTGACATCTAGTCTCAATCTTCCCTCTTCCAGTTTAAACCCATTGCCCCTTGTCCTGCCATTACAAGACCTTGTCAATAGTCCCTCTCCAGCCTTCCTGTAGGCCTCCTTCAAATACTGGAAGGCTACTATNCCTGCTGGCCATGCTGCTCTTGATGCAGCCCAGGACTTGGTTGCTGTCTGGGCTGCATGTGCACACTGCAGGCTCATGTTGAGCCTTTCATCAACCCGGACCCCCAGGTCCTTTTCCTCAGGGCTGCTCTCCAACCATTCCCCACCCAGCCTGAATTTGTGCTTGGGACTGTGCCTACCCAGGTGCAGGACCTTACACTTGGCCTTGTTGATTTTCATGAGGTTGGCCTGGGCCCACCTCTCCATCCTTTCCAGGTCCCTCTGGATGGCATCCTGCCCTCTAGCAAGTCAACTGCGCCACATAGCTGTATGTGTATATATATGTATGTGTATATATATATATATATATATATACACACACACATACAGAGACAAGCTTCCTATCCTTGATTCAGTGGATACTTCACTGCAGATAAGTAGTTTTCTTTTCTGAAACTGCTTTTAGGAGGTAATTGATTCATGACACTGAGGGGTTTAAAGATGTAGGTGAAAGCAAATGGGCCTTATGCTCTTGAAATATTTCATTAGGTTTTTACACATACTTTAGGTACCTGACACAGCATGAATTATACAAACCACAATCTAAATAGGCAGTTTACTTCCTAGAAGTCCTGATTTATACTAGAAGGCAAGACAAACTTGATCCAGAACATCTAAACAGTGTTTTATAGTATTGTAATTGCAGCAAGGTAAAAAACATAACACGGGAAAAAAACAAAAAACAACAACAAAACAAACAAACAAAACCCCAAAACAAAAATAAAACAAAAAAACCCATAACAACCAAAAACACTAAACCCCACACTTTTAACCAATTAAGTAGGAAATGTTACACTGGATCAACTGATGGATCTGTCTAGTTTGGTAACTAAATTTCCCAGGTTATATTGCTCAAAAAGGGCATTCTGTCAAAGGGAAAATAACAGATGATTACAGAATGGAAAAAGGGATGCCACAAGCACAAGTCAAATACAAAGTAATTACTTTGAAACTAGAGCTATGTAGGTTTATAAAATTGAAAGGATCGGACAAGAACAAGTGTATTAGAGAGGGACATCCACTATAAGACAAAAGTCAGACAGATTAGAAGTAAAAAAAAAAAACCAAAACCCAGTCCTTTTTCCTTAAATATTTGCCTTTAAGCAACTAGATTAAAAGAGTCCATAAAGTATATCTCTTCTGTATCTGTTCAGCTGTTGCTGATTTGTCCTATATTCAGTTCAGATCAGGGACAGGAATTAAAGTTAAACCATCTTTTATTTAAGCAACAGTCTATAACTTTTTTTTTTTTTTTTTCTTCCCTGGGAAAAGAAAATGGAGAAAGATGCAAGGGAATGTGACATGGTTTTAGTTTACATAAAATATAAACTGTGGCTAATGGGACAGACTGAATGGCACTCCAGTTTGGAGCACTTACTCCATGATATATCAAATACCTTTATTGAAAAGGGTAGTCAAGCATTGGAATGGGCTGCTCAGACAGGTGATGGGGTCACCATCCCTAGAGGTGTTCAAAAAAACATGTAGACATGGCACTTTGGAACATCGTATAATGGGCATGGTGGTGTTGGGTTGATGGCTGGACTTGATCTTAGAGATCTTTTCCAACATTAAAAATTCAATTCTTCTGTTACCAGTACCAAATAGAGAACAGATAACAGTTAGGAGTTTCATCCTTGTAACAGAATCCGCTCATAGATAAAAGATTCCTGAAAAGAAGTACAGATGACAAGATGATAAACCAAAACTGGGTTTCACACATTGTCACTGAGGGTCCTGAAGCAGGGTCTGGCAAGGGGAGAGCAGGAAAGCACTTCTCATCCAGTAGCCACTTTACAGAAAAACCACAAAGAAATCCACTCCAGATTGATTCCTATGCCATCTTAAAACAACCATCAAGATTTCTTTGCAAATTGTATGTTCTAAATAATACATTAAGAAGTACTAAATACCTAATTGCTGCCATGATGCTTTCAGCACATGCACATCCTTCTCCCAGTTGAGTCAGCCCTTTCTGTTTTCTTGTTACCTTATTAACCATTTAACAACCATTGTACATTGAGTAGTGGTGCCTTGGGCAAATATACAGAAAGAAAATTTCATGCTGAGGAAAGGACTATGTTGCAAAAGTGGGTGTCATGGTCACAGTATCAGTCAAATCAGTATCAATCTTCCATTACCCTTCACCAAGTTAGGCAGAAATAGTTATGCTTTTATACCGTCAGGCACAGGCTTTAGGGACAGAAAGTTTTATAAAAGGTTTTTGTTTGTTTCTTTGTTTGCTTGTTTGTTTTTTTTTTTTCATTTGCAATTACTTTTTTCTAAGCTGGTCTTAGATCAAAACTTTCTTTTCATTTTTTTAGTTAACCTATTATCCCTGTCTCTCACAATGCATATGTATTTATCAGCACCTGAATCATCATGGTGTATTGTGGACACTCAGTGAGACATGTATGTAATACTAACAGTTTTAAAACAAAATTGAGGAAGCAATTCAGACTAAATAGTGTGTGTGTGAGTTAGTAACACTGAAGCAAGAAAACAATTTAATAATTTAAATTCCATATTAATTTATTAAGCTTCTCATTTGAGGTCTGTGGGAAAAAAAAAACCACAAAACCATACAGCTAACACCAGTCAAACCAAAATATCCAAATGATACCATTCTGAAATAATAAAAATAATAAGGTAAAAAGCATAAAATGCTGTGATCAGAAGCTTTGGGTATCAAGACCAATTTGTAAAACAATTTTACAGTTCTCATATCCAAAATGTTAGTAAATACATAGACAATAAGAGAACTGAGTAGCTTTTTAAAACCTTGCTCTGTATAGTTTCAGCCAAAAGTTTGGCTAATAATTAAATTATACATTTTATAGTACATATATATTAATTGTTATAATAAATATATTATAATAAAATATATTGCATGGCCTTTGCAACACAGCTGCCCAGCTTGAGAGTCAGATGTGCTGGAGAGATTAGTAGAGCATCCACCCAGTGTCACCATCCTGAAATTTTCTCACCAGCTTGGCTACTACAGAAGTAAAACAAGGGCCCGAAAGCTGCACTGCTACACCAACTACAGTTTGAAAGCAAGTGGTGATCCTCAGTACATTTCCAAGCAGCTCAGTCCTGTCGCTGCATGTTGAGCAGTCTCGGAGAACACCTGCTTGGCTGACATACTGAAATCCAAAAAGACACAGGGAGACAAATCATTTTGCCTTCTCACCTTTAATAGGTCTCAGTGTGAGGACAGTGAGAAGCTTAGTCCTGATCCAGACTGAGATAAATCATTGCATTCAGAGAAGCACGACTCCATCTTTCAGAGATGTCTCTATAAATCAAAATTAAATAAGCCAAAAGTAGCCACACACCTCAGCAGCAGCTGAGTAGGAAATGTCAGAAACACTTTCTGGATTCAGTCATCTCAATTACTCCTAGGAAAGTTTTTCTGGAGATGAACATCACATAGGAAAGTGAATGTAGCATCAAACTACTAAGAAGCACCTACTTCTGCACTCAGTCAGGGCAACAACAAGTTTCCCTGCACCAGACCAGGCAGACTCACTACAGGCAGGAGGTGGAAATCAAGCCTGACCCCAACACTACCAGTTAAAGAATTAGGGCAATTTCACGCATGTCTTTTGTTGGCTGCTGAAAGTTAGTACAAGTCTCTTAACTCCAGTTGTATGCTACGGAGCCGTGTAAATAATAGCAAAATCTGATCCTCACATAAGTGCTGATTGAATCAAAAGAAATACATCAACAGAGGAAAACAAAGACCTGTGTGATAAATGTCAGCCCTTTGATCCTCTGTTTTCTGTAATGGCTGGAAATTAGGGTAGGCTGTCTGGATTTGAGCTAAACATATTAAAGGATCTGTTAAATCTTTCCATTACTGCCTAAGAATATCCTTACAAGCCTACTGGGTCTGTTAAGTATAAGTGGAAAAGATTGGCTTTGCATGCGTTTAAAGCCTGTCTTGAGGTGCTGTGTGCTGGTGGTAACTGTGGGTAACCACAGAAGAGAAAGCATGGAGACAGAAGAGGGATCAGGTACTTGAGATGACAGAGGGACACAGGGAGAGGATGAGCATAGGAGTCAGACAACAGGGACAGAGACAGAAAGCTCAGCAGATTAAGCTTTTTAAGAAACAAAATGACACTGAAAGAGCTACAAAAGCAGTAGTGATGCGTTAGCAAGAGCAGTGATGCATTAGAAAGAATCAATGAAAAGGAACAGCTGAAAATGGGAATTATAAAGAGAGAGAATTAGATACTGTTAAGAGGGACAAACTACTGAAAAAGAAATTGTATCCCATGGAACGAAGAAAATTTTTTTTTTTTAAGTTATACATTCATCTCATATATTTCAAAAGAGATGAGATATTTTATGCTCATACACTCCATAGCCACAAAGTCCAAACCCAACAAATACCACCAGGTTTGTGAAGGAAGTTGAAATGGAGGCAAACATCACACTGCTTTGCCAAGCACTTCCACCAGGGAATGAAGTTAAAGCCAACACAGATACTGACTGGCCAAGGTGCTATGATTTTTGAAGTGGGAAGGAAGGTGTTTGGATCATTTGTGAGTTTTTCTAAGTGGAAAAAAGGACATGATGGGAAAAGGACAGAACAATAGGGTAACAGTTATTTTATCATCACAGTTCATTTTTTTCTGTATTATAGGCAGAATGAGAAGATAAGGACAGCCTGGAAACATCAGCAACTGCTCTTGACACTAAGCCCAGTTAGAACTGTACCTCCCATAACCAAAAGAGGAAAACAACCTGTTTACACTTGAAATTCTTGATTAGCCAAGCCCTTTGCTGTATGTGCGTCTCATCAACATCCTACAAACTTTCTAATGCCTCTTACAATAGAACAGCCCACACCCACCCCTTATTCCAGCAGCTGCATGCCAAAGTAGAGGTTACAGAGCCTCTCCTTTTCCCTCTGAGCACTGTTTCAGTGTTTCCTGTGCAGTCATTCAGTTCCAGCCTTATCTATTCCCAATTACACACGGATTAAACTCAATGTAGCGGTTTTATTACATGTGCAAATCCGCTGTTGTTTAATCTTGCCAGTGCTGTGTTTAGTTTTGATATATTCTGACTGGGTAGCCTCTCAGCAGCAGGCTGAAGGATATTAAACACTTCAATACACAGCTACTCGTGCACATTTTTATGTGTGTTTATTTGTATTTTTGTGACTATTAAAGGCAGGCATTTCAAAATTACACAGGACAGGCAGAACCACAGCAAGAAGATGCTGCAGTGGAGGGAAGCTTGCAATTCTCACCTGAAATGCTTCAGAAGTATGAGGTGATTCAGGCTTGAGGTGTTAGGAGACAGCACCCCGAGGAGATGATAAATCAGTGGAAAATAAAGAAATAAAATCAACTCAAATTGACACCTTTCAAGATGTTCACTCAGATGTTATTGTAACCCTCAGCACCTACACCCACTAACATCCAAGCACTGATGCAGTATATGCAACAGAGCAATGAGAGAAAAGAGGCACACAAAGTGGGTTGAAGTCCCATACAACAAGCTGTACAGTAGTACCTTGCAAACCATCTTCTGACTGCTCATTAGCAGCTTGTGAGCTGACTCTTCATGCCTCACACTTACAGCAGGGGTGAAGGTCAAAGTCCATGCTCACATGCTGGACAAGACCTACCTACCTTCTAGTTACTGGAGCTTTTGATGATCAGTGTCAAATGAAACTGTTCTTTGCTCTCTCTCTCTCTCAGAGGAGAGTCTCAGGTACTGTTTGGGAGCTTCTGCTAAGTGCAGTAGAATTTTTTTTCCCCTACAACCAGTCTCAGCTCCACCGTAAAAAGAAAGGTCAGCAAAAGATTGAACAAGATTTCCTCATTTCCTTAGGTAAGCTTTCAAAATGAATGATTAAACCTGATGGAAAAATTGACCTTCACCCTCTTCATCTTCATTTCTCTGCAAAAGAGTCTTTCTCTTCCCAATGTTAGGCTGTGATTCTCCATCTCCCGTAACACTTGCAGAGTGCTGCTGGCATCAGTAAGTTCGTCTATGAGCACTAGGAATGCAAAAGTATAAATACAAATAATAAAGAGGCATCAGCGGGTGGAAAAGACTGGGAAAATACTACAAGATAATATGAGTATGCTTATTGTGAGGTTTCTTTTGCTGAAGGTAGGCAGAATATACTAGTGGGTTTGTTTCCTATACTCATTTCTTATAGTGCTTGTGTTGCAGCAACTTCTTTTTTTTTCTTAACGGTCAAGGGTGCAGAGTAGCTGACCTTTAGCTTTTCAAGACACATACAGATTCCTCCTTTTGCACTAAAACCTATGAAACAATTCTGGAAGCCTCCAGCAACTGCCCGTGGTGCTGATTGCTTGCATTTCTTCATGTTTAACAGATGGAGATGCAGAAGTAAACACATTTTTTACTGTCTGTAATTGGACTATAACCTGTTTGGGGCAGGAACTTTCTGCCTTCTGGATTTGACCATAACTGAGTAAAATATGACTATGAGAGACAGAGAGGATGTTTGCTGGCATTATGTGGGTATAAATAATGTGATAAATCAGAAGGTAATTAAACTGGAAAGTTTGCTAGGAGAGTATATTTCACTGAGCAATGAAGCCACAGGAGCAACTTTCACTATAAAATAGGCAACTGTCCCAAACCTGCCCATTTTTATTTTGCTAAAGTTTCCCCTTAAAAACATTATATATAAATTCCCTATAAGCTGGCTACATATCCTTTGTGGCTTCACATTTTCTCTCCAAGGATTCCTACATCTGTTAACATCCTACAGGGAACTTCTGTCATTCCTCAGTATTGAAGGAGATATATATATATATATATATATAGCATACATATACATAATACATGTAAAACCCTTCAGAATCCCAAACAGGTGACACAACTGGAAAGAACCACCCAGTCACAACATTCAACTCTTTGCAATCATGTAGTAAACATTTAGCTCAGAAAAGCCCATAAGGCATCCACTTCACATATGCCCAAATGATAACACAGTCTATTTGGTTCGGCTGAGCCGGAGGCAATTCTACTCAGAGCACCTTTCCAGTGCTGTGTTTTGCAGTGCTGTAGCTGGGTGTTGATAACACACCAGCGCTTTGGCTGCTGATGAACGGCCACACAGACTGTGCTTTTTCCCTGGCCCAAGAGTGTGCTGAGGGGTGGGCAAGATCTTAGGAGGGGACACAGCTGGGCCAGCTGGCCCAAACTGGCCAAAGGGGTATTCCATGCTGTATGACACCAGCTCAGACAGTGAAAGAATTGTGGGGATATTTATCCATGGCATCTGTCCTCCAGAGCAACCACTAAGTGTGTTAGAAACCTGCTTCCCAGGAGTGACAGAAGATGATCTGCTGATGTGAAGCAGAGAATAACAGCTCTGTTTGCTTTTGCTTCTGTGCAGCCTTTGCTTGTGCTTCGTGTTATTAAACTGCCTTTTTCTTTTTTTACACAGAATGTCAGGGGCTGGAAAGGACCTTGAATGATCATCCAGTCCAACCCCACTGCCAGAGCAGGATCACCTATACTAGATCACACAAATGCCACAAAAGACACTGTCACAAAGGAGCAAAGGGACCATCTCAAAATTCCTACTCCACCACCTTGAGTAGCACAGACGTTCCCTAGGGCTCTGGGCTGCCTTTTATTTGTAAGTGGTGCAAAGCTGTTTTGTGGCAAAACTTTTCCAATTTTCTGATTTTCTTAAATTACTAAATTTGCTATAAGCATCCTCGTGAAGATTTTCCCAAATAAATTAGAACCCAAATTTAACTAGTTTGTGTGTAGTTTGTGGGCAGGGGTTTCAGAAATAAAATAACTCCATATTTTCTAATTCCTGCCTCATTAATTGCCACAGCCAGTTCAGACAGTTATGACCTCCCATAGCCTGGGACTTTTCCCTGGAAGAGCTGAGCAATCCTGGTAAACTGACACACCACCTGATAGAAGGGTGCCTCACTACCCCACTGAATACCATCAACTTCTAGCACTGTATTGTCCCCTGACCTTCGCTTACCAAGCCACAGTTCAGTACTCTACGAGGATTATGGCTGAGGCAGGCACCCAAACGTCACATGAGGATACCATGGTTGAGATGGGGATCCAAACAGCAACCAGAATGATTGCCCCTGTAGTGAAAAAGAAGCAGTGGGCAAGGACAACAGGTGTCTATTATGCATTAATAAAGGAGGAGGAAGATTCTGATCAAGGGGCTGGTCCATCACTTGGGAGATCAGAGGGACTGAGTGAAATCAAGCAAGAAGCAGAAATTATGCAGTCCCTGACCTCAGCAGAGCTTAGAGATACACATAAGGATTACAGTCACCAACTGGGAGAGTGGATTGCTGCTTGTCTTCTCTGGTGCTGGGATAACAAGGCTGACAGTCAACTGCTAGATGGGAAAGAAGTAATTGTTAACCTACATCAGGATTTGCAACTGTGCCTCTAGTTATAATTGCTGGTTTTGCAGTGTATTCTCTAGGTCAATTTGCTTGTGTATGTATAACAATTATTTTGAAAACTCCACACAATATGATTTTTGTTTCTGGAAAGAATTTGATAGTTTGGTAGTTTTTTCCCCCTGAGCTTTATTTTGCTCATTCTTGCATTTTTTATTAAATGTACTAAAAGTTCTGGAGGATGATTGCATAGGAAAAGAGTTTTGCAAACTGAGCTTCATTTATAAGTCGATCAGGCTCAGGACATAACCTGGCAAAAGTATGAAATCTTGGTTTTAGAAGAATTCAATGTGATCTTTGAAGTGAACTTCCCTGAAGTGCTTCTTTTCATTTTGAATTTCCCTAGTACCCCCTTGTAGGTTGTACTGAAAAGAACAATTATTTCCTTACATTGTAAGCCTTTGTTGAGAGGTCTTTGTACGGTGCACGCTCAAAGAGCCAAAGATGGAGCTGACACAGATAAAAGGGGGAAAAAAAGATCTTTCACTCTTAAGGAGAAAAGTCGAAAAACCTATATCCACAAAAAGAAAACACCTAAATCCAGAGCTCACTAAAAGATGCCTAGAAATTTAGTTACTTTTGTTGAGAGTTGCTTTGAAAATAAGAAATATTGACTTAGTATGAACGGGTTTTAATTAAAATGAGTTGATTGTCCTCATTACAGTCCACTAATTTGAAATATTAAACATTACTTGAATACCCAAATAGACTCACTAAATATTTCCCTTGATACGGAAGATCAGATAATACTTTATGGTGTTTCAGTATGGTGGGGTGTCAAAATATTGCTGTGACTTTTTCTCTCAGCATGATTTCTTTGGTTTTGCTTTAAAGTGATTTTGACTTGAAACGAGAATCTGAAGGACTGAAAGAAGAACATGTAACAAGTTGACCTTTATTCCATCACGCTATTTGTCATGCAATTCTGAAACAATTTTTCCCTGCTCTTTAATAATTCATTTGCATATAGCCTTAGTCCTACATGGTACCCATTTTAACATATATGTTACACCCTAACAGCAATAATAGCAGATATTTCAAGGTGAAGCCCCTAAAACTATTTCACTACGAAAGGACAAGAAGCCATGTTAACTTTTCCTTGTCTTCCAATTCAAATTCTGGTACTACTTGAGCAGTTGACATCTTTGGACCACAAATTTCATATTTATGAGATTTTATCTTAATTCACATTAAGTCTGGTACCCTGTGATGAGCCCTTGCCTTTGCACTATGATGGATTCTTACAGCTGTCACAAAAGGACAGTATTTCCTAAATTCAAGAATCCAGGCCGTACTGATACTACTCAGCTAGTCTCTACAGGCAAACACTATTGAAGCATAGTCTCCTCTGGATAGCAATTCAGATCAGAGGCTTAATTGAGGGTACAGAACTACCCTTTAAGGAGCCTTTCTCTCTCAGTGTTTGTTGTAGCGTGAGCACAGACAATTAACCTCCTAAGGCATATTAATTGGATGTGTGCACCTGGCAGTTTGAATATCATGTCCTCTCCACCTCAAGTAGAAGTTACCTTACTGGCAAATACATCAGGGATACAACTATGCTATTTGCAACTCAAATGTGAGCTAGTTTTAAACTAAATATTGCATAAAACCTATGAAAGTTATACTATGTTTTAATGATAGTTTGGGCAGGAGAGCAGTCATGTTCACTAGAGTGAGCATAAACATATACCAAGTCAAAAGCATTTACAGCCATAAATGGTAAATTTTGAAAACAACAACACTCAAAATGTTAACAGTTTTTGAATTCTCTCTTACATCTGCTGATGGGAAAGTAAGATCTTGACAAGAATGAGCCAGCTGCTGAAGACAGAAGACACCACAGCCTAAAGAGCTCTTGTCAACAGTTACCAATGAACCACTGGGAAGGTGGCACCTCTAAACCACAATGAAAGTGAAAAAAGGCATCGCTCAAATCCAGTACTTGGCTATGCAGCATCTATAAATTTAGAGTATAATTTAGAGAGTCTCTTCATCACATATTGAAAGGTGAGAGCAGAACTCACTACATAAAATATTTTAACATATTTCTCAGACTCTTCAAATTCCCCTTTACTACTCTCAGTCCTTTTACTTGTTCTTGTCCTAATGCCATGACTGGACAGTACGGTGAAAAATGACCCACCCCCAAACAGACTTGTGTGACATAGTGATTGGGCCACACATACTGTTTTAGGTCTAGTCTTTGCCTTCAAAACTGACCCATTGCATCATTCTTAATCACCACCATGATACACTGTGTCTAGGATCTTGCTGGCCCTCTGATTCATGGCCTAATTTGTCAGCTTCCAGCAGGACACTCTGTCTTCTGTGTACACACATCTTCCACAATAAGCTACCAATGACAATTTACTCAAGAAATCCTGATGGATGAGGTAAAACACACTACCTTCCCATGAGAAATTGCGTGTTGCTGAAATGTTTGGGGTGGCATAGCCACCTCATCCCTCAGGACTGCAATGTTTTCTTATGGACAATGGCCAGGGGAGGCAAAGTTGTCCTTTATCATCCTGTGCAAGCAGCCTGCTCTGGTATGATGTGAGTAAAATATGAGTATAATGGACACTGAGAAAGCAGGTACTCAAGAAAGAAGGAAGGCTATGCTTAAGTTAAGGCATAACTCTCTTTGTTTTTTAATAAATTTGGGAGGGAAAAAACCCAGAGTTTTATGTACAATTTGGTCAAGCTTCATGGGTGCTATTCAGTCGATAGGTAAGAATACATTAAATCAATGGACATACTTCCAGTGAATTGCAGAATACTGGGGGTTGAAAGGGACTTCGAGAGAGCACAGAGACCACCACCTCTGCCAAAGCAGGATCACTTAGAGCAGGCCACATAGGTGGATCTTGAAAGTCTCCAGAGAAGGAGACTCCACAACCTCTCCAAGCAGCCTGTTCCAGCGCTTTGTCACCCTCATCATAAAGAAATGTCTCCTCATACTGAGGTGGAACCTCCTGGGTTCTACCCTGTATCCATTGTTCCTTGTACTATCACTGGGCACCACTGCAAAAGGATTGCCACCTTCATCTTGACATTCACCCCTCAGATATTTACAGACATTAATAAAATCCCCTCTCAGTCTTCTCAAGACTAAACAGCCCCAGATCTCTCGGTCTGCCTTCATAGCAAAGATGTTCAAGTCCTGGAGTGATCCTTACAGCTCTCCATTGGCCTCTCTCCAGCAGATTCCTGTGTCTCCTGAGTCCAAAACTGGACACAGCATTCCACAGTGGTCTCATCAGGGCAGAGAAGAGGAGAACCTCCCTCGAGCAGATGAACTCTCTTTTCTTAATGCACCCCAGGATGCCATTTACCCTCTTGGGCACAAGGGCACATTGCTGTCCCCTACATAACTTGCTGTCCATTAAGACTGCAAGGTCCTTTTCCAATGGGCTGCTATCCAGCAGGGCAAGCCCCAGTCTGTACTGGTGCCTGGTATTCAGTGAGGATGAAGAGCTAATTCAGACACTGGTATCTCTACTTTCAGTTCAAAGAAGAAAGCTCTAGAATTTACCCAAAAGATTTTAGAGACCCATAAGGGAAAAAACAAACAAACAAACAAACCAACTCCAGCTTTTTCTTAAGCACACATTGGAAGGGGAACAAAATCCCAAAACAATCTGCTTTGGACTGCATATTATTCTTATCAGAATAAGTGAGGGGGAAAGTTTTACCCAACAACAAACAGCCCCCAGATAAGTGAATTCACATCAGGTTTATTAGTCTGAGCAAAAACTAGAGCTGGTCTAATATTACAGAGATGATTAACTGAATAATATATTCAGTCATAGCATCAAAACCTGTCAATATAGTAAAGGGACAGTATTCAATCAGCTCTAGCAAACACCAGTTAACATACTCTGGGAAATGAAGAACTCTTTGCCAGAATGCTATTCAAAAGGAAATTATTCACAGACAATTTGTCTGGCCCCGTACAGATGAATTCTTTCACGCTTAACTTGGTATTACCGAGGAAAAGATACTGAAGACTGTAAAATCCTCTGCTCCTTACTAATCTAAACAAGAAATTATATTCTAAATCACATGAAGAATAATGACACCTTATCAGAAGTCAAAAAATATAGGAAAAAAATTCTAATAATAACAGGTATATCTATATGTAATTGAAAATTACATATTATTTTGCGTATCCTCACGTTCGCCTTCATCCTGATAATTTGCATGCAAATAAGGAATCTTTAAGTGCATTTTAATTGCTGCAGTGCCTTTGAAAATACCGAATTTTAAAGATATATTTATTATTGTGTAGGGAAAGAAATGTTAATATGGTCCAAATAATTACTCCATTTGCATAGCGATCAGGCTTATTTAGAGTAAAATCTGTTTATAAATATAAAGAAGGAACACTGAACACCACAGAGCTTGGTAAGGGAAAGAACAGAAAATGTCATCAAGAAAAGGTGCATTCATAGGTGAAAGACTTTCAGTACATTACTTTCCAATGTATCTTTACTACTAATGTCAGAGTAACAGGTCAAGGCCTTAAAATATTCAGCATATGTCATGTTTATTAGGCAGAAAGAAAATGTAGATTGGGGGGAAAAAAATGTACCTGAACTTCTCATGCTCCAGATGATGTTCTTGTGATTACTATTTTTTTTTTTTTAAAGCTGCTGAACCAATGTTTTAATTTAACAAAGATAAATATAATTTCCTGTGTATGACCTTGAATTTTAAGTCTCATCCCTAAGGGAATATTTACAACCTGTAAACAGACTGTGATAATGGAAATTCTGACAAATCTCACCATTATGATGCTAGTTGCCTTCATCTTTCAATGTTTTTTCCTTTCTCCCCCCTTTCCAAGACACAAATATTCACACTGGACTAAAATCTTTGTCTTTGGTCCCTATCATAACATCTTAGACAAGATTAGGCAAGGTTTCCCCTTGGTGTATATATGCCAACTACTCCTGACAAATTTCTTTTCTTCCATGTGCTTAGAGATGACCTCCAAAATGAGCTGCACTATCACCTTTCCAGGGATGGAAGTGAGGCTAACTGGCCTGTAGTTTGCTGAGTTCTCCTTCTTGCCCTTTTTGAAGTTCCTCTTTTCACTGGTACCCAGTGACAGACTGAGGGATAATGGATACAAAACGAAAGTTCCACCTCAACATGAGCAAAAACTTCTTTACTGTGAGGGTGGCAGAGCACTGGAACAGGCTGCCCAGAGAGATAGTGGAGTATCATCTGGAGACTTCCAAAACCCACCTGGATGCATACCTGTCTGGCCTGTCCTAGGTAAACCTCATTTGGCTGGGGGATTGACTAAATGATCTCCAAAGGTTGCTTCCAATCCTCCCACTGTTCTCAGATTCTGTGATTCTAGAGAAGATTATACTTCCTTATTTCATTCCCTGTGTATTGAAACAATAAATATCCTAATAAATTAATCCTAGGAAAGTGATAAATACTAAAATATATATGGAGTACTGCCATATACCAAAATATTCTGCCCACCAGAAGGTAATGAAGCACTGAAACAGGTTGCCCAGACAGGTTGTGGAGTGTCCTTCTCTGGAGACATTCAAAACCCACCTGGATGAGTTTCTGTGCAGCTTGCCCTAGATGATCCTGCTTTGGCAGGGGGATTGGACTAGATGATCTCTTTGGGTCACTTCCAACCCCTGACATACTGTGATCCTGTGAATTGAGACACTGGAACAGGTTGCCCAGGGAGATGGTGGAAACCCTGTCCCTGGATGTTTTTCAGGCCAGGATGGATGTGGCTTAGCAACCTGATCTAGCGTGAGGTGTCCCTGCCCATGGCAGGAGGTGGGAGCTAGATGATCCTTGAGGTCCCTTCCAACCCAAATTCTGTGATTCTGTGAAGTGAGTTGACTGAAATGCCTTCTGAATTTCACCTGTCAGAGCTCAGGACAGGACAGCAAGTTCCAAAACCTTCTAGCAAAGCAAACAGCCTGTAATATGCCTTTCGAAATCAGGAGGAAAGACTTGGTCCATGTTCAACAAGAAAAGACTAAATGCCCTCAAAACACGTTAAAACCTCCAGCACAAGAAGCATTCTATCTTTTGGCCTGTATCTCTCTCTAAGCATGCCATCACATGATAACATGCTTCAGAACTACATTGCAAATTTCATCTCCTATTCTTCTCAATATTCACCTCCCTGTATTTGGTTTCTGTTAGAAACACTGGTTTAAACTGCTTGTGAAGGTTCTGACTGAAAAATGTAACTAGGTAGTTTAAAAAAAAAAAAAAAAAGGTAGTAAAAAGTAGTTGTAGTAGTAAAACATACTGGAAAAAAAAGAAAACTTTATTGCAGCTGTTTGTGTGGATATGTTCAGTAAGTATCATGGAAAAAAAAAAATACTACCCCAAATCAGAAACCAGCTGTATTCAAGCACCGCATACAACTTTCCATAGCCTTGGGCAAGAAATTTATGCATAGGAAAATTCCTAAGGTGTCAGAGTAGCCAGAAATCATTTAAGAAGTAGATAATTAAGGAATTATTGTAAAGACTTACCAGATGGATTTGAAATTAAACTTTGAGGATTTTGTTGGTGTGGGGGTTTTACACGTTTCCCAAGTAGCCTTTGCTTGGCTACAGTCAGCAATTTTCTCCTCCCTTTCACAAAGTACAGCCAAGAAGTTACTTAGCAATTGATTCTGGAATTTCACTCTCACTTGCTTTCCAATTTGACCCAAAAGACTTTGTCCAGTACCCAGTTTATCCCCTTTATCCACTAGACTGTCAAAAGGTTAAAAAGAAATCACTAAATAAGCAGGAGTGTTTTTCATTTAGGAGCAGCTGTAGCAGGAATTGCATTTTCAGCAATAATTACATTAAGAACAACCAATTCCCTTTGAAACAGTACCTTTTTTCCTTTTTTTTTTTTAATTATTAAAAAATATAGTTTATATGTTGTCTCACATGTCCAGAAGTTATGTTACTGAGACACCATGTTTAATAGTCTGGGTATATAAATGTCAAGAAATTCACTCTCTAAGCTCCCTAGCTGTTTTAACCTCATTCACACGCAGCTTAGGCTTCTTTCACAGCTGTATACAGCAAACAGTACCCATACCAAAATATTTGCATTACCTGTAACATTTGAGTAGAGAAGTTTAGGCTACACTGATTAGATTGGCAAGTGAGAATGACATGGCAAAGTTGCTATCAACCTGGAGACTGAAAAAAAAAGTCTTTGTTTCATCACAAGACAGGTATACCATGAATGAAATGTAAGGCATTCAGCGATAAAGATTTCTATTAACAGAGCAAGCACTTGTGTAAAGCAAAACAGAAGCAGTGCAAGTTTTGGGAAATGTCATTTGTGCTATGCCATAAATGTAGTCTGGGAGGGCAGCTTTTGAAAATATCTGCTCATTTCAGTGATGCCAAACTGAGATTCCAAGTGAAAGCGAGAATAGATGCTACAAAAAATATCTCATACTAAATAATAAGTACATTCAACATAATTGTCCAAACAACTGTCAAATGATAACAACTTCTGATCATAAACTTAGAGCATGGATCCCTGTTCTAGATTCAAAATTTCCAGCTTTGAATTACTGTTTCCCCAGTCTCTCCAATCCCTCCAAATGTCTCTTCACGTGTCAACTCTAAGTGCTCTTGGTTTGTGAGGCAGCTGTGATTAATAGACCCAATGTGAGAAAAATACTTGCCAGAAACGCACCAACTATACACAAGAACCCCCTGAACTGCCAGCAATGCTCTAAATATCATATAGGTGATGACTTCTATNAAGCACTGTGTTCGAAGGGACTGTCCACTGAAAGTGGAGGGAACTTGCGATCTGCTAACTCTGTTCTGTTGCATGGCTTACTGAAGCGCACCAACTATACACAAGAACCCCCTGAACTCCCAGCAATGCTCTAAATATCATATAGGTGATGACTTCTATACCAGTAGGTTTTATGGCTCAGGAAGAGTCCCAACTACTATTTAGTCCTCAGTCTGCATTCCCAAGACAAAGATACATCTAAAAGAGGACTTAATACATGAAGAAAGAGGGAAAGAGAAAAAAACAACAACTATTTTTTTTTTTTTTTTTTTTGGTGCTCTCAATAAGTTGTCTGACAGGGAGTAAGAGGAGTTGTAATGCACATATGTATTATTATGAGAAAACCTATTTGGGTCTATTACAATAAAGAAACAGATGAAGAACAGTCCATCTGTGCACAAATATGACCCCTGTGATGCTGCCAGCATCAGAGCAATCTGCCAAGTTATACCATCTGGACAAATGGAAAATCTTCTATGGGCAGATTGAGCTCACGTGCAGACTTAGTAAAGCTCTTAAAGTACTGTGTTCGAAGGGACTGTCCACTGATAGTGGAGGGAACTTGCTATCTGCTAACTCTGTTCTGTTGCATGGCTTACTGAAGCATTGAAGGATTTGATTGTGAACTTCTACATCTCTTGGGAGGTCTGAGCAGGACAAGTACAGCTCTTTCTTCCAGCCAGCAAGAACTACCTCCTTCCCTTGCACTGGTTTAGGAGAATTCTCTGTCACCTCAGTAAGGAACTTGGTTCAAGGTTGCACTATCACTGAATTGCAGGGATCTTACAGGGAAGCAGTTTAGGATTCCTGAGATTCCTGGATTTTGAGAGGAGAAGCTTGTCTCTCAGAGCTCTGACTTTCAGAGAAGGAACCTGACTCTATAGCATGGCACCTCAAATTATTTCTGACCATGACCTCTTTTCTGAGGATGTCTGTGTATTGAAGTGCAAGGAGGTTGCCTAAATTCACCAATACTTTTGCACTTCGCTTTATCTGAAAGAGATTGCTAAGAAGGCCACCAGAACCACCTGGCAGGAGAGAGGCCTCCATCTACTCTTGAAGTAGAGACAGTGTTTGGAGTCATGTAAGTACCATAGTATCACTGTATCACCAGGGTTGGAAGAGACCTCAAAGATCATCAAGTCCAACCTGATACCACAGCCCTCAAGACTAGACCATGGCAACAAGTGCCACGTCCAAACCTGCCTTGAACACCTCCAGGGACGGTGACTCCACCACCTCCCTGGGCAACCCATTCCAGTAGCCAATGACTCTCTCAGTGAAGAACTTTCTCCTCACCTCCAGCCTAAACTTCCCCTGGCACAGTTTGAGACTGTGTCCTCTTGTTCTGGTGCTGGTTGCCTGAGAGAAGAAGGTAACCTCCCACTGGCTACAACCACCCTTCAGGTAGTTGTAGACAGCAAGAAGGTCTCCCCTGAGCCTCCTCTTCTCCAGGCTAAACAATCCCAGCTCCCTCAGCCTCACTTCATAGGGCTTGTGCTCGAGGTCTGTCACCAGCCTCATTGCCCTTTTCTGGACACACTCAAGCACTTCAATGTCCTTCTTAAATTGAGGGGCCCAGAACTGGACACAGGACTCAGATATAGGTGCAATCTTCATTGCAAGGAGCTATATAAGCTGTATAGGAAATAAAGACAGGGAGTCTTCAAGGCCCCCGGAGGCCATGAAGAGGTTCTTTGGGCAAGCATTTACCCAGAGCTGCCAATAAGTCACAAACAAGACTTATCTAAAACAAAATGTTAAAAGCAGTTGTGCAAGTTTTTCCCTGCTGCTGAGCCCTCTCACTAATTTCTCTGGGTTTACAATCACATTTTAAAACACTTGTCATTGCCCTGTTGCTTTGTAAAAGACAAGCACAAAAGGACTAAGTAGTTGAGTTCATAGGGAAAACAAATCTGGTTATGTAAAAAAAGCACTGTCAGAGAGAAGAGCATAATCGAATTTTAAAAGGCAAATATTCCTTTTCCCTTCCTGTATTCCTCTTTCTATAAGGCATTTTAGGTGCTACTTATAACAACAAGTAATAATAAAATTAGAAATAATTGATGTTGATGGTACTCCTGGAAGCATATTCAGAATATGTACTTAACTCAAGATAGAAGATGCTAAACCACTTTCGTTTGGTGCTATTTCCACACAGTATATTTAGATACTTTAGGAAGAAACATCTTTATGTATTTTTCTTCTGGCCATCCTTCTAACATAAGGAAATATCTTCATTTTTCTTATCCAGAGGCAAAAATCTTGTAACCCATATTTACAGGTCCCATCTGAGATTAGGCCTTGTATTCATAAGTGTCAATTGATTAAACTCCAAATCCCAAGACCTTTCACACAAACAGATCACCACAGAAACACGCAGAAGAGCCATTTTCACTGCACTTGTCAGCATAAAGGAATTCATAGA
Source organism: Eubucco bourcierii (assembly GCA_013396675.1). NCBI lineage: Eukaryota > Metazoa > Chordata > Aves > Piciformes > Ramphastidae > Eubucco > Eubucco bourcierii. Next base: position 202,550 of record VWZE01016966.1, read on the forward strand.
TACATCTCTCCCAGAAGCATGTTAAAGCTACAAGCTATTCTGGAAAGAAGCTACTCTACCCTCCTGTAGCAAAATCATACCATCATAGAACCGTCCAGGCTGGAACAGACCTCTGAAGGTCACCTCATCCAACGCCTCCACAGCCAACAGGGACATCCTTGACTAGACCAGGCTGCCCAAAGCCCTGTCGAGATTCACCTTGAACATCTCCAGCAAAGGGGCCTCAACCACCTCCCTGGGCAACCTGTTCCAGTATGCCACTGCCATGATGGTAAAGAATTTGTTCCTAACATCCAATCTAAATCTGCTCTTGTCTAGTTTGAAGCCATTGTCCCTCCTCCTGTCACTGCAAGCCTTTGTAAACAGTCTCTCTCCAGCCTTCATGTAGGCCCCCTTCAGGTACTGGCAGGCTGCTATTAGGACTCCCCAGAGCCTCCTCTTCTCCAGCCCAAACAACCCCAGCACCCTCAGCCTGTCCTCATAGCAGAGGTGCTCTAACCTCATGAACCTCTGGACCCACTCCATCAGCTCCATGTCCTTCCTATACTGAGGGCTCCACAGCTGGACACAGTACTCCAGGTGAGGTCTCACCAGAGCAGAGCAAAGTGTCAGAATCACTTCTCTGGATCTGCTGGCAACGCATCTCTTGGAGCAGCCCAGGATGTGATTGGCCTTCTGTGCTTCAAGCTCACACTGTCTGCTCACGTCCAGCTTCTCATTCAGCAGCACACCCAAGTCTTTTTCCACAGGGTTGCTCTTTATCATATCTGCCCCCAGTGTGTATTCGTAGTGAGAATTCTGGCAGGACCCTGCACTTGCTCTTGTTGAACCTCGTGAGACTCACCTGGGCCCACCTCTGCAGCTTGTCCAGGTTCCTCTGGATGACATCCTGTACCTCTAGTGTATCGACAGCAACGCTCAGCTTGGTGTCATCTGCAAACTTGTTGATGTTGCACCAGATCCAGTCACTGTCTGTAGCATTGATTAAAAAAATTAAGCAGCACAGGTCCCGGTACAGACACCTGAGGGACATCACTTGTCACTGCCATTTATCTGAACTTCAGGCCATTGAGCACCATCCTCACTGCATGACCATCCAGCCAGTTCCGTATCCAGTGAAGGAGACTGGAGACTGGAAAAGTGCCTTAACTAGTAGATATCATGTAAAGAACTTCAACCATCAAAGATAGTTTCACATGGTACAGAAGCAACCTGTGGAGTAGCAACTGAAACATTTCCCTTCCATGCATGCACCCAAACTACAAGTCTATGATCTACATCACTTACAATTAAAAAAATAAATCTATCAGTTATTCTCTTTGATAAGAGATACCACCCTCTAAAATCTTCGTGATGGGTTTTGACTGGTTTTCTTTTTTCCTGGAAAGCATCAAACTATTCAAACATGCTTAAAAAAAAAAATTTAAAAAAAAAAAGAAAGAAAAGGGAAAAAATATATATACTTGTGAGACGACTGATTGATAGATGCTGTCAATGGACCAATTTCCAAGGTGATGGTGACAGCTCTTACAATAAGCTGCTTTAAAACTGGGTTTTGAGAGTGTAGGGAAATATGTATAAATATAGGTATAACAGAATGCCTTCTGTTCAAAATTATATTTCTTCTTCCAAGAAATGTTTTAAATGTTGACAACCAAGCTGTATCAGAAAACTAATCAGCACATCGACACTTCGGAGTCAAAACAAAATGCAGACTCCACTTAACTTGAATGGCAGCTGCACAGTGACACCCTTGTCTTCTGTGAAAACTGCTATGGAACAGAACCAAGATCTGGAACATTTGGGTTCTTTGTTTTGCCAGTCTTCCTATGAGATACTACCCAAGATACAAGGTGGGTTTCTTTTTTCAGTTATACATTAGCTTACGTTTCAGTTATATAAGGAGTTTGTTTCAGAAAGTGTTAAAATTTGCTAGATGAATAACATCAGCCTGCTGGCTACATTTTGCAATCATAATAATCATTCAGGGACACATAAGAGTTTGGTTACTAAAGACACAGCAACATATCTTCAGGGGTCATCCAATGCTTTCTCTCTCAAGAGAAACAGGCCCTCTGAAAAAAAAAAATTTAAATCTTCAAGAAATAATTAAGCATGCATTTTCAACACACATTTTTTTGCTTCCAGTTTGCTTTAGTAATTTGGGGCAACAGATTTCAGACAACTGTGGTCAGTTTGGTTTGGATAAAGTGGCTTAACTGTCCTCATGAAGAACCAAACTTATACAAAACAATAATCAATACATAATAATTTAATAATATATTACTGTATGGATACTAGATATATGTAAACTAATCACCAAAGTGTGATTTCACCCTTTCTAAAAATCCAACCAACGTGCCTTATTCCATCCATCTTCATTCTGCATTTAGCATTTATAAAGCTGGAACCCAAGATGAATTTCTCATGCTCACAAAAACGTCCTACACCACAAGAGACAGAGATATATCAAAGAGAAAACAATCAAAATGAAACAGCATTAATGAGGATTGATGAGTTATCTAAATTTGGGATTTCCTTCTGATAATACAGCTTTGCATGCATTTCGTATGCAATGCAAAAACACCCAAATACACAGAAATGGAAGGCATTGTTTGTCATATATAAGATGACAATTTGGCTAAGTGTTTTCTGCCTTTTCCCAGATTAAGTCTTTTCAATTAAGGCTGCACAGGTTGTGCTATCGGCAAGTTGTTAACTTTCTCTAAGTAGTTTGCACACTGTGTGATACTCCAAGGACAATTCTTGTTCTTTTCTTGTCAAGATATCTTATTAACTGTAGGTGGCCATTTATTCCACCTAGCTGAAGGTCTGTCTTGAAGGATATTTGATTAGGTCCATCTGATCAAGATGAAGATCTAGCATTACCGGAAGGATGGTCATTTTTATCGCCAAGTTAAACGTTCAGAGGCACGTGCATTTAACATAGCTCTTTCTCCCGTTTCAGACAGATGGTAGATAGTGTTTCTTCTCTGGTAATATATGGATCTCACTGCAAATTCAAGACTGCACCAGTCTCGTCTGACAACATTGGTCTTTGTGCCCTCACACAAGGCTAATTTTGTCCAGCTTGATAAATCAAAACTCTAGTTCTAAAATGCTGCCATTTAGCTGTGTTTAAAATAACTACAGGTAAAGACATGGAAAACACTATGGCCTCAAAACATGATGAAGATGTGATTGCGAGGCGGCTTCAGACCTCAAACCGTTACTCCCATTAGCCTTTGAAGAACCACCTCCTACACACTTCAGATTATTTTTTCCTTTTCTTTCAAAAAATTGAAATAGAAGTTTGTGTAGGTATTAGTACTGTAGTAGGGTCATAAGCCTACAAAGTTTAAAGACTAATCGACCTACAGGAAAGAGATGGATGACCATTGATTGTCATCCACACATCTTAAAGATGATAGATGGCTGCCATCGGACCACTGAGCTTTGCGTATTAGGCTGCCTTTCATCAATTATTCCTTGGGTTTGGGACTTGTTCTATTAGTAGTTCTTAAAAAAAAAACCCAGTATACACAGTTCACTGGCTTTCAAGCCATTGCTTTAAGCATAGTCACACTGACACATCCATAGCTCAACCCTATCTCAGAGCTATTTTGAAAGAAGGTAAGAGATGGTTGCATTTTCCCCCAATCTAAAAAGTTCCAAAAGATTTTTTTAGTGTTTTTCTCCCATGATTTCTTTTCACTCTCCCTCTACCATAAGGTCATTTTTTTTCTCATTAAGTTTTACATGTACATTTCAAGAACAGGTTAAAAATGTAAGAAACCATTCTACGAAGATAGAAATGTTTATCAAAGCTTTTCTCTTGCTCTCATTCTGATCCTGCACTTTACTTTTACACTTGCAAAGTATTAGATCAATTTTAAATGATTACTTAGGATATTCACCAATGGAAACAAGATCCTGAGTGGCCTGTTGAAAATAGACATTAATTTTCTGCTGACCTTTGATGTACTGTAGAAGCTCAGAGGCAAGTAACTAAATATTTCCTTCATAACACTAATCAGAAGACATTGAACAATCTAAATTCTGCCACTGCAGGAGACAAAGGAAATAAAAATGTTAAGGCCTTTGAATAACTTTCCTATTCTCTATTATTTTTAATTCTGAAGATTAGCTGTAACCACTACATGCAGTGTGACATTCAAAACCTAATCTGTTCATGGATGCACATCATGGTTTAAAACTGAACAGAGGTGAAGAAATTAATTTAGCAGTGCACTGTCTCTTTTGAACATGGTTATTGATCATGTTTAGGCTTGTCGATATTCACAGTAAGATCCTCACGTTCACTGTCCAGAGTTCATTGGTGTTGCACACCAACTCACCAGTAACAGATGGTTTTCAAGATTGGTGGTAACTCCCAAGGCAGTGCTTTTGTTTTTGCTAAGGAAACCTAATCTGGACACACCCTTGCCTTGTATCCAGTGAAAACTATAGAAACAACTGGACAGGTGTATTCCTGATAGCCAAGGAAGCATTTTAGTATGTACACTGCCTATGACTTCAAACCTAATAACAAGGAAGGCAAATTCTAATAGGTAGAAGAATGCTAATTAGACATGATAATTTCATCCAGGATTCCTTCCTTGCTGCCAGAGTAGGCCTGGTCTGATAGCAGGGAAGGAATCACTTTAGGAAAGGGACTAAAATCACAGAAAGTGAAGAGTGGTTAATTTTCATACTGGGCTCCAGATACATATCCAAATGCACTTGCCGTAGCACATGGTAAATCTGTTGTGCTTCTGTGCAGTCAATAAATACCAAAATACTTTTGGTAGCTGGAAGATCATTCTATACAATGGATTATCACCTAGGGCAGCAAACCGCCAACTGACAGCTATCCTAGTCACAGCTTCACACTGTATTGCTCTTCATGTTACATAAATCATAATCTCCACTCAAAAAACTACTTTTAATAAAAAACTCAGATTTACAGCTCTTATTAAGCAAGATCAAACATGTTTGCAAAAGATAGTGGTGTCAGACAGGGTCATTGCAGGTCAGGTTAAGATTAGAGAAGTTCATCCATACTCAAAGTACGAGTGAGCAAAAATATTTGACATATCTAGGGAAGTTCTGTGAATCTTTAAAACCCATTCAGTGCCTAGAATGATGCCTAGATTAGATATGTTTCATCCCATGGAAGATTCAGACATTTCAGTGTTTATTTGTATCCAGAATGAAAATGAAAAGTTCACCAAAAAAAAAATTAATCACAAAATGGTTGTTTCATACAAATGCATCAGAAATGTCAAAATTAAGTTTGATATTGCCAAGTGAATCAAAATATTTTGTCATTTGCAAACTTCTTCCATTTCACTTAGCAGCTTAAGAACTTTTGGTAGGGGTGGGGATATGTTCAGTTCATTGATCCATCAATGCTGAGAACTCTGGGACCCACTTTCTATATTCCCAGGTCCACACTCCTCAGTGGATAGGATCCCATCCTGACATCAGATATAACAATGTCCTTTGCCCATCTGACTTAAAAGAGACCCCCCCAGGTTCTATCAAGTGAACAAACTTCATGTATCATCTTCTGATTCAGCTAGGGAGGATTTCCCTTTTAATGAAAAATGAAATTCTGAAGTCCCCAAAAAGTTTTTTTTAAGTATTAGCCTAAGTTTTCTTTTCATAGGATGGTTATAAGAACAACAGGGTTCACATTACAGGGTCCTTAAGTACCTTTTGTAGTGCAGTCATACAAGTTGCCACAGATCCAGTCCAGACCCTGTGACTTTGTTCTTGCACTGAAATGAAACGAAGTTATTGCATTTCTGTTTTTTTCTTCTGTGTAGCTGCTCTCACTTTCAGTCTGCTACCAGCTGCTTATTTTCTGTTAGACTGTCATGTATTTTTTAGCAAGAGTTTTTCTTGGTTTTAATTTTTTCCCCTTAATCATTTCACTTGACCAAGAGATGATCAGAGGGCTGCAGCAGCTCTCCTATGAGGATAGGCTGAGAGAGTTGGGGCTCTTCAGCCTGGAGAAGAGAAGGCTTTGAAGGGACCTGATAGTAGCCTTCCAGTATCTGAAGGGGGCCTACAGGAAGGCTGGGGAAGGATTATTTACAAGGTCTTGCAACGACAGGACAAGGGGCAATGGGTTTAAACTGGCAGAGGGGAGATTTAGACTGGATGTTAGGAGGAAGTTCTTTGCAGTGAGGATGGTGAGGCACTGGTACAGGTTGCCCAGGGAGGTTGTGGATGCTCCCTCCCTGGAGGTGTTCAAGGCCAGGTTGGATGAGCCCTTGAGTAACCTGTACTAGTGGGAGGTGTCCCTGCCTATGGCAAGGGGTTGGAGCTAGATGATCCTTGAGGTCCCTTCCAACCTTACCATTCTATGATTCTATGATTCTAATCAATGCAAGTGCAGAGCCTGGTTTTTACCCAGATCTTTACTGTTTTCTCTGGTCTCTTGTTGAGAGAACAATTTATCTCCCTTTGGTTCTCTCTCACATATAATACATGAAGGTTGTTGTACTGATGTTTGTGTTTCTCACACCAGTCCTTCTCATTTTCAAAGGAGCACTGCAGTCTTTCACGTGCTTTTGAGTTTTGATTGGGTTTTTTGGTGTTTGCTTATTTTGGTTTTGTTTTAGTTGGGGTTTTTTGCTTGTTTATTTGTGGTATTTTTGTATTTTTGAGGGTTTTTGAGCAATATCTATAAACTCAAGATACCCACATTTGGAATTAGAGGGTAACTCAGGTTGGAAAGAATATTAGTAGTATATAAAGTGCTACATCTTGCTCAAAATTCCATGCCCCTTCTTGGCTGCACTCATGGGGAAAAAAAAAGATTTTCCATACGGCCAAGCTGAACCTCTCTCATTTTGGTTTATTCTCACTGTCTCTTATTCTTCTGAGCTATCCTTGACATTTGTGGCTTTTAGGGAAGTTTTATTATTCCCTTTTCTTTAACCTTTGTGGCAAGCTGCTGTCACAAACTCTGTGCAACATACCCTCAGGCTACCTACATCTGTTCAGAGCTGATGCTCAGGTGTCTCCAGTTGCCACTATAAGCATTAGCAAGGAAAATAACTCATTTTAGGTGCTAGAGACCAGCGCTCCAACCAAGAAGGAAGTGGAAAATCCTGATGTACTCCTCTGCAGTAACTCTAATGCCTGAAATTTTGTGTTACTTTTAAAAAGTTTGCTTTTTAGTTATAGTTTATTGCTGAACCCCCTTTTAAAAATACCAATCTTTTGACATTTAAAGACAGCACATCACTGAGGTGAAAATTTCACTGTGTCTGAAGAAACTGCAAGAGGTGTCCATTATAGTGTCCATTGGGACAAAATCAAAAATTGCTAGTTTTATTCCATAAACAGGAAGTAATGGAAGTAGGACTTTTGGATCATCATGTATATGACACCAAGTTAGGAGCAGGTATGGATCTGTTGGAAGGTAGGAGGACCCTGCAGAGGGACCTTGACAGGATGGATGGGTGGGCAGAGGCCAATGGGATGAGACTGAACAAGGCTAAGTGCAGAGTTCTACACTTTGGCCGCAACAACACCAAGCAGCACTGCAGGCTGGGGACAGAGTGGCTGGAGAGTAGCCAGGCAGAGAGGGACCTGGGGGTACTGGTAGATAGTAGCTGAACACGAGCCAGCAGTGTGCCCAGGTGGCCAGGAGAGCAAATGGCATCCTGGCCTGGATCAGGAGCAGTGTGGCCAGCAGGACAAGGGAGGTTATTCTGCCCCTCTACTCAGCACTGGTCAGGCCACACATGACCAGTCATGGAAGGTAAAGCTTTCTAGGCCACTAGGACACAGATTTTTATAATCTGAATTTGTCCTAAATTTTCAAGCTGTTTTATAGAATAACCAGTATTTTCTTAATCTATTTCCTCAGTTATATTGTCCTCAGTGTATCATTATTAAAGCTTTGTTTAAAAAAAAAATAAATCAGAATTTATCTGAAGTTTGTGAATGGTTTTGGTCCTACATCATGTTAACTTTTAGGTAATTGAGTTTTGTCTAGAGTGTTACCATTCCTATAACTGAAACAACAACATCATCTCCAGTTTTACAGGACCTAAATTCTGACATGTTTTATGTCAAAATACTTCTAGAAAGTAAATTTTAAAGGTAACTATCCCAGATGTCAGCATGAAAGCAGTTCTCGAAGCCTTAAAAAGTGCTTTGACATCTCCAGATGAAAGACCTAAGCAAGACCTAAGGGAATTCTTTGTATTTCTGGCAACGTATCTAATTTGCTGGGGGATCTGACTTCTACATCCTCTAAGTTTCATCACCAAGTACAAGCATTTCCTTTTATTCTTTTCTATAAACTCATGAAAATAAAAAGTTCAACCACTCCTTTTCTTATGGTCTATTACTATGCTTACACTTCTGGATTTTCAAAGGCTCAAAAGTGGCACAAAAAGTCACTGTTTTTGCAGCTCATTCTCCTTTCTGATCTTTTATATTTAAGGAATATGTTTGCAGCCCACAACCCAGACAGGAAGAATTATGGTTGAAAACATGGTATGTTGACTGGAAAAACCTTTTTCTTATAGGCACATTTGTACCATGTTTTCTAAGAAACACAGTGACCTTTAAAATCTTATTCTGCTTGCTGCTCACAGCTTTTGTCACTTGGTTTCCAGAGCCAATGCCATTTACCTTTAAATCCGTATTGTCTGCCACTATTTATCTCCTCTTTCTTTATCCCTTTTCATTTCTCACTTTTTTAGCCCATGAAGAAATATTTGGAAAATCTCCCATTATTTTCATGAAAAAGAAGTGGGGGTAGGTGGGATGGAGGAGGGGAGGTGATATTTTAATCCTTTTTTGCTTAATACAGGAACATTTTGGAAAGCATTTCCCTTTCCAATGAAAAAGAAAAAAAAAAGGAAATTAAAGAAAACTCTCTCAGATGCTCCTAGGGTTCCCCATTCTGGTTAATTCTCCTACTGTGATCTTTTTTTTAGGTTAGAGGACTGTGGTCCATCTTGGGAGATCCAGCTTTATTAAAGAATCTCTCAAAGAACGGGAGCTTGAAGCACTGAAACAACAGTTTCTTGGCCCATGGCCACATCTTGCAGCATGTTTGTCATCCCAGTTCTGTGTAGGATCTCTGGGCACTACTGAAGTCAAAATAGGTTTAAATGAGACTGAACATGTTTGGGTTGTAGCAGCCATATAGTGCCCTGAGAGTTTGATGAGGCTGAAATGGCAAATTATGATTCCTTTGAGATGGCTGAGATTTGTTAGGAAGTGAGTTTCCCATAGTGCTAGGTATATATTGTAGTGAGGGAAAAGAGCATTATTATTCCAATATTATAATTATGACCATCATCTGAAGGAAAGCTTTTCTTTTTCTTGGCCAGGCTTGTCATAGATGCATGATGACCTGCTCCCTAAGTGTTGATAGTTACTCATTTCACTAAAAATGAACCTGCTAAGGTAGTTGTAAAATGATATGCTGCCTGAAATGTAGTTTTGTATGTGCTAACTCAGATTTACTGAGAACAAACATCATCACAATTACAAGACCAGCACACTATTAAATATAACTCCACACAAAGAAATAAAAGAAATTTTGCACCTATATCTGGGAGAATCTAGGTCCACAGAGCAGCACTTTTCATCTCAATGGGTGACTTCTTCCAGAAGATTTCAGTGGTACAGCTTCCTCTTTGCAGTTTTGGGCCTGTCAATATAGCATTTATTTTTCTTTTCCTAGTTTTATCTTTTCTTTTTTTTCTCTTTTTTATTTTTATTTTCACCACAAACAAGATGCACTCAGAAGGATGAGAACCAAAGATCGCAAACCCTGGGATCTACCAGGGCTCTCCCTAGAGCACTGGCAGCCCAGATGAACTCTACGACTGTAGTTTTAAACCGGATCCAAAATTTGCAGAGAAGTGAAAAAGCTGTGAGCAACCAAAGCCCTGTCAATGATCATCCATTTCCCTAAGCCAAGGACCAGCCAACCTTCCTCTCACAGCATGATTGTATGCCTTGGGTCACCAGTCAGCCTGAGAGAACATTACTCAGTCCCTTCCACCACTTTCAAATGCTCTGGATAGCCGACCTAAGGCAGGATAACCTGTCTTTCGTTCTTTGATGAAGGCAGACACAGCAGCCCCTTGTATGCCTAAGATCCTTATAAATTCAGACATCTCTTAGTCCAAAGGTTTAAAGATGAATTTCCTTCCTGTGGGTGAGTGAACCCTGGAAAAATTAACAAATAACAATACTCGGGACAATCAAAACAGATTGCAGCACCGTTAATTATGTTTTGCTTGTCCTTCATAAACACTGGGCAAAGTATAGCTCTTCATGTGCATGATTAATGTGATAGTTTACCAACTGATTTATAGCCAGAGCAGAGCAAATAAAGTGGAGGTTCTGTTTGCTAGTAAGTAGACATGCATCTGCCTACCAGCAAACAGCACACCATGATCTACAGGGATATGTCCTGGTAATGGCCATTGCTCCGACCTGATCTTTTAAAATATTTATACATGTACTGTGGTACCTTATGAACCTCCACAATAGTTAATTGGAGGCACTTAGTTCTTCTGCTGGGCTCTCACTGTGATAAATATTTAATCACAGAGGGAACTGTGCCTTTGCAACACAAGACATCAGTCACTGGCTCTTGAAAACAGCACAGAGGACACTATTACCTAGAAGAAGCCTTGCATTCTGCGGTTCAGAAGTCAAGAAAGGTTCATCTAATTATTTCTGCAGTGAAACAGCAGTCTCTCTCTGTGAATTTGACATTTATCCCCTCTTCCCCATGTGAAAAAAAAAATAGATTGAATGCAGAACTACAGTCTTTTCTGGCTGGTTTATTACTAGATTTTGTAGCAGGATGCAGGGTGCTTGACTGAGCGGTCAGTAACATTTAATTTGCTTTCTAAGGCACAGGCAGGCACTTCACACTCAGCAAGAATCAGTGACTGTGCAAATTCTGGTGCTGCCCAAAAAAATCTGATGCCAGGTCATGCTTATACTGCCATCTAAAGTTGCCTATGACAGGGCAGAATTTTTAATAGTCACTCAGCAAGCGTGAGAGTAAGTCTGAAATAATTCAGAGTAAGGCTTGACTGACTCAAATATGCAATGAAGAATTAATGGCAAGAAGATGTCTATTTCTATGAGTCTGGAAAATCTGCACTAATCCTTGCAAGGTTGTTAGGACAATGAGAGACAGATAAGTGTAACTTGGTATACACAGCAAATGAAGTGATGATTTCAGCAGGCACAGGAAGGAATAATAAACAGAACAAATCCATATTGAGAAATATTTTGGGAAAGTGAAGTATTAAGATGAGGAAAAGGCAGTGGAATGTGGTTCTTTTGAACGAATTTCATGGAGTGTAATTTACTTTTTGTGCTTTTGAGTCTGTCCTGCTAGAAATCTGACTTGGTACCCTAATTTAACTGCTAAATGACTGTCAGGAAATCATTGTGTATATAACACAAAACCTAAATTATAAATGCTTTGCTTGAGTCAGCACTTTGTGTTTTCCATAGCTGGGGTGCATACCTTAGACACAAAATCAGGAAAGGCAACAAAAGGATGCCAATATTAAACCTCTGTTCCTTGTGATACAAAATTTTATTCAGCTAGAAACAATCTTAAACTATATATCTCTATATATCTCTAGTTTAAATTTTCAAACTATGGCTTTCATTAGAGTTGATGATAGAAGTTTTTCTTAATTATACTGGAATAAATCAAAAGTAATAATGTAGCAATCTCTATAATTGCTTTGGGTATACAATAATTTAATTGGAAAAAGGATTTTAATTACTAATTTAATGTTCCTTTTTTTTTACTGCTTTGTATGTTTGTATGTGTTGTATCACATTACTTTTATATGAGGAATACTCATAAAAATATTCAAAGTGACCTATAACTATTGTTTGGGCTTAGTTTGGGTTTTTTAGTTGTTTTGGGGTTTTTTGTTTGGTTTTTGTTTTGTTTTGTTTTTGGGTTTTAGTTTTTGGTTGGATTTTTTTGCTTGTTTGTTTGTTTTGTGGGGGTTTTTTGGTTGGTTGGTTCATTTGTTTGTTTGTTTGGGGTTTTTTTGTTTGGCTTGGTTTGGTGTGGGTGGTTGTTTTTTTTTTTTCTTTTCCTGAAAGACATCTGTAAGGTAAAAAATAATTTCTGGGTAAGTTACACTAGGGATAAAGCAATTTTAAGATGGTATTCAAATGAAAGCGATGTGAGTGCTTCTGATACTTAAGGACACCTTCTGGTTTGAATTTCAGCTCGTGAAACAAATATTCTAAAGTCAAGAAGAGGAGTAAACAGCATACAACTATAAAGACTCTAAAGGGACTTTTTAAAAGCATTGATGGAGACAGCATCAGACATGAAAATGACAGTGTGGGTTTTTTTCACTGGAACAGTGTTCCTAGAAAATGCCCAGGAGCTGAAGTTGAGACAAATCCATGCTCACAAGTCACAAAATCACAGAAGCACAGAATCACAAGTCACTTGTCCTCAAGTAGTAAAAAATTTCCCTTTGGTTTAAATCTGTTTCACAGTAGATTTTTAATGAAAACCTGATTAAAAAAAAAAAAAAAAAGGTTTCTTAGAAAGCAAACTGATGAGGATGGCTAGGCCACACACAGGCACATACAATTTCCATTTTCAAACAGTGGTAAGACGTGGTGTGTGGACTTCATCACTGAATAGTACTACTGAAAAAACTACTGATAGTAGCCTTCCAGTATCTGAAGGGGGCCTACAGGAAGGCTGGGAAGGGGTTATTTACAAGGTCTTGCAATGACAGGACTAGGGGCAATGGGTTTAAACTGGCAGAGGGGAGATTTAGACTGGGTGTTAGGGAGGAAGTTCTTTCCAGTGAGGGTGGTGAGGCACTGGAACAGGTTGCCCAGGGAGGTTGTGGCTGCTCCCTCCCTGGAGGGGTTCAAGGTCAGGTTGGACGAGGCCTTGAGTGAGCTGTGCTAGTGGGACGTGTCCTTGTCTATGGCAGGGAGTTTGGAACTAGATGATCCTTGAGGTCCCTTCCAACCTTACCATTCAATGATTCTATGAAAACAGAAGTTTTGCTTAACTTTTTGTATGCTTAAAGTATTAGACCAAAGGAACTAGGGAGATTGTTATCAGGTAACTGGCAAAGAGTCTGCATTGTAATCTGGGCATATATATTGTTTTGAAGTTTCAGGTTTGCTACTTCCACCACTGACTAGCAAAATGTATTATATCCAACAGTTGCAGATCAACAGCTGGGTGGCCACATATTCAGCTTCCTTCCTTAGTTCAAAGGCAGAATTCCATTTCTGCTCTCCATGGCTTTCATTCAGGAAATGAGAAATAGGAAAATAAAAATTTTGCCATGAGAAAGTTTTTTTACAAAACTATTTATTTCCCTGGGAATAAAGATCATGTCAATGGAAAATTTCCAGCTGCAGGCAGCTCAAGACTTTCATACGAATTTGCCTTTCATGACTACCTAAGAAGTCTTCTGTACTGATACATTTGTAAGGGTTCTCTCCAGCTGCCAATACTGAGCTTGGCAAGGTGAAAATCTCTTTAAGTTGTTGCAAGGCTCAGTGACCCTGATTAGGTTGAATATGAGGTCTAGGACCTGGGAGATATTAATAATGTTTATTTTAATAACACTCTGTAAACCAAGCCATCACCAAAACCTGGGTTTGGGGTTTTTTTTAATTAATGTGACAAATGCATATTGATAAACCAAACATTCTAGAGTCATTCCTAGCTCCACAGACAAAAAAAAATTGCAATTTGCACACCCAAAGAAATTGTTTGCAATGTGCCAGAACAAGTCCTATAATGCATAGGAACAGACTTTAATTTTGATATCTCATTAGAGCAGACAATCAATGAATCCTGAGATTCTCCAACAGTAATATTGTGGACCATGAGCTCTCATGGGAGCCCTGGACAGACACCCTCTTCTGACACACCACCTCAGACTCCACCAGATACTATGCTAGGACACAGTTATTATTTCTCTTGAAAAGGCAGTATGGGTATGACAAAGCGACAGCCCCAAGAGCCTAGATGTGGACATCAGACACCTCTCCAGGCTGTCATGGTAGTGGGAGGTTAGTTGTGGTACAGGGGCTTCACTTTAGGAAGACTAGATTCTCTATGCACAAAAGTACCGTAATTACCTGTAGTCTGGTAGCTTACCCTGTTGTGTCTGTGTTGAAAATGACAGCCATGACAAAACCATTTCGCTTGGATATGATCCATGCAAGGTAAAAATGTTAGAAGCAGTTCTCGTTTGTGTGTCTTCACATATAGATGCCAAAGAGCTGATCAATTTGTAGGGTGAATATAGCACTCACTAATCTGCCTCCAAAGACTCTGTCTGGTGCAGGAGGATCATCTATTAGTGCCTTTCCCCAATGTCTCAGTAAGAAATCAAACACAAACACGCTACCAGGGAATGGTCAAAAACACAAAGCAAACTCTGAGATCAAGCTACCTCTGTGCGGTGGTTGGAGACACTAATGACATATCCCGTTGTGCTGGTGTGAGGCTAATTGGGGTATTTTAATGAGAGAAATCAGATCATTGATTGTGAAAAGAAAATAATGATGATGTCTATATTATTCATTGGTTTGCTGAATGAGATAAGAGGTCAAAACATAAATATTGTTCCACCGCTTTCTCCTGGGACATTGTCCTGTTCGCTTCTCTGTCTGGATTCTCTGTCACTTATCTAAGAACTTTCTTCTAACCACGGCCTGCTCTGACTTATCAACTCTAATCTTAGCAATTAACATATAAACTACAGGTTTCCACTTTGTTTATGTGTGGATTCTGAGATAAAAAAGGGAGTTGGAAACAGAGAAGGGGTGGTTAGCCTTGGGCCCTTCTGGGCAGTTTGCTTTTGTTTGGGAGGGATTCAGAAATCCTGCATTATTTCTGACTTGTATATAATTGTAACTACTTGTTTATAGTGTGTATATATGCTTGTAAGTTTTGCAGTGCTGTAAATATAGATTCATCTTACATTCAAAACCATCTGACTTAGTCTGGGTAACTCCAAGTAGTGGTGTGGAGGGAGGTTCCTAACCCATTACACCCATCAAAACCTGCACATACCCTTCTCAAGTGTTTCAAGCTTACCTGCAGCATCCAGCAGTTCTCACACAGGTCACTTCCAAAGCTTTACACACAATCAAGTCTCAAACTCCCCTCGGTTCTGTCACCCTTAACAATAAAAAGCACATCAAAAAGTGAGATTAAAAGCTGTAATATATCTATAATTGTAAGGTAAAAAGCCAAGAACTTGTTCAAATGGAAAATACCTTTTTCTTTTTATTTTTTTTTTAACATGACAACATAATAACAATGGACCAGTATTTTTAATTTGAAGGGCTGTCCCAGCTCAGAAGAAGAAAGTAAACCTTTGTGAACATTTTAATATTAATGAAACAATTAAGCAGCATTATAAAAGAAAGTATTCTTTTTCCTCATAATCACGGTGTGTGCTTTATCCAAACCATAGCTTCTCACATATGGAAAGTGTTGGCCAAGACAGAAAAAAAAAAAAAAAACAATTTTTTTTAAAAGAATGGGTGAGTTTCTTGCACCTGTGACTATATATGCCTATTCAGGGTAGAATAAAAGAGAGGTTTTCAGATATTTCAGAAATGCATGAAACCAAGGTAATGCTGGAAAGAAGGCAGCCCTCCTGCAGATAGGTGAAAGTTTTTAAATCTGTGGTTGAGATGTGAGGAAAGGGATTTTTTTTTTTTTGATGACTTCTAAAAGGAACAAAGCATTGACTCATTTATCTTAGCTCAATCATTAAAATGACTAGATAATAATAACATTCCATCTCTTTGACAATTAATCCATTTTCAGACAGGCTATTAATTGAAAATGTGGTAAGTATTACTTTCTGTTATCAGTGCATTGTTTCAATGCAATATTATATTAGGATCATTACAAAATAGAAGTGTACTTGTTACTTCATTACAGTAATATATAGAACAGAAAACAATTCAAATGGATTTATTTTTTTTTTAGCACATTGCTAGTAGGAAGCCTTACTCTCAAGGGGGGATGGGGGGGGGGGTAAGAC
>VWZE01016966.1:218668-253710 GCA_013396675.1 Eubucco bourcierii
GGGGGTAAGACAGATATCATTATTCAAATTACAAAAAAAAAAAACAAAAAAAGGAAAACAGAAATTCATAGGAAGTTAAATGAAGGCGGATTTTGGTTAAATGAAGGTGGCTTCTGATAAGAGGCATCTGAAAACTGAAGAACTTCAGTTTGTAGTTACCTAATACCATTTTATGGCAATGACAGCAACCTGTGGACTGATCAATACTAACTGTTGTGTAGTCCCTAGAGCACATCCTTGTAGCCTAAAAATTATGTATTTGTAGCAGAGAGCTTCAGCTACAACAAGTAGCGGAGGAGAAAGAACATGACAGCTGTTAATTAGTCCACACAACCATGAAACAAGGAGTCAGAGTGGAAGAAGACAAAAGGGAGAAGAAATGAGAGAGAACTGTGAAAATAAGAGAAAAAAGCAGAAAGAAATGTCATCCAAAGACTACTTAAGGGGCAGACTGGGGGAAAAAAAATAAAAGCTTTCACAATGAAGATAATAAATCTTAATTGCAGCCAAAGAATTCACTAAAATGAATGAAATGTTCATATTTACCCATGAGAGACTGATGTAGCAGGCTGACCAAAAGTATTGTGCTAAAATGAGGCATCATAGCAGAGGTAGCTGCCCTTAGCAGTTCTCCATTGACAAGAGGGGTCATTTAAACTTAGAGGAATTATCATTATTATATTTATATAATATATATAAGATAAATATAAATATAATATGCATCTATACATTATATATAATATCATTATTGTTATAACTATTATTTGAAGCTAGGAACAGAATTGGCAAGTTTAATTCCTCTCCCAGATCTCTGAACCACAACTGTTGCCTACCTGCCTACCTGCCAGCAAGCAGATATATTTAAATAAAAACAGGCACTGGTGTGGCTCCCTTGGGCCCTTTCCAAAGGCAGTGAAGTTTATTGGACTGAGAAAATCCAAGAGAGTACAGACAGGGAAAGAAAAACAGACTGTGTTTAGGTCAAAAGATGTTTGATTGGTTATTTGTATTTCTTCACTGTATATATATGTGTGTATATATATATATAATCTTCTTTGTTAGAATGCTGTTGAACTTTGTAGCCCCAAAATGGGACTTGGTGTTTTTCATTAAAATTCCAGTAATACCTTGTACTTGACATTGTTAATTTTAGGGATAAATCGTTAAATACTCTCAGTTTCTTATTATCACTTGGTTTTACTGCTAATAGAAAATACCCAGCCAAGTAAACCAAAGTATGCAGATGGAGGAGAAGAACAATTCACTCAAGAAACAGGTTTTAGCTTCAGTTTCTCCAAGAAGCTTTTATAAACATTAAGGAATGGAAGGTTTCTGAAACATGTCTTGTCAGTGTCCGATTAAATACGCTACACATGTGGGGCATTTAGAAAAATGAAGGAAAAGAAATTACATTAAGTTCCTGTAGATCCTCCACACATTATCTGGGCATTTGGAAGCTGCCAATGCCCCAGCTTTAGAGGACTGAACAATACCTATAAGCCCAGAAATGATGCATTAAATGAAAGGTTTCTATCTGCTATGTATGAGAGAGAAACACATTGAGTTGAATACGTTTGGGTTGGGAAATCTGGTTTTGCCTTTTAAGTGGAGCTCTCCTTACATGTTAATAGAAAGATGAATCTAATGTTCATTGCCTCGTGTGGCTTTGTGTGTCCCAGGAATACTACTACTGCAGTCTCCAACTACAAAGCTCCATCTGGCTGCTCAATTAGAGCCCAATGTGACAACTGATTGTTATGCAAAAACAATTGATTAGATTTTTATGTCCCTCAACAAGCTGACTCCATTACAATGAGTATAATTTTTCTTTAGTTGTTTTTTTTCCTTATAGTTTATGTTATTATTTTCCAGTTCTGGCACTGAAGTCTGTGGACTATCAAACGCCCTTGCCAAGAGAAAGCTACACCATTCTGGGAGCTTGATGTGCTGTGAAAGGCTTCTGGGCAGCTTGGCAGCAACTGTGCCAAAGCACAGTTGATTATGCAGCGTTCAGACAGAATTTTTGAGTTGTCTACTTAACCTCCTCTTCAGAACAATTGGGAGATGAATATTAAAAATGAACTTGAGTTACTAACTGTTCATCTGTTCATAACTTGTAAGTCAGTCTGCTTTTTCCACTTTCAAAGCTGTCCATTTGAGATGAAGTGAGTCCAACTCTCAGCAGTTCCAGTCTTCCCCATGTTGCAGATTAGGAATAAGGTCCAGGCAAAGAGGTTTGCAGGAGCTGTGAACATTGCAGATCTGGCACACTCAGTACTTAAGCTGCCCACTACATTTTTTGGGAGAACTGCTTTCCAGTGGAGTTCTTCACATGTCTATTGATGCCCTGAGAGAAGAATTGAATCCTTAGAGCTAGATTTTCCCTAGCAACACGATGATTCCCAGTGAGCTGAAGGGAAAGTAAAGCTCCTTCTCTCCCATGTATCCTGTATTTGAGGACAATGTCCTTGTGTTTCTAGAGACTGGAGACTCCTGTTCTTATTTTCCCTGTATTCAGGGTGTATGTATATACAAAAACATTTTCATGAGTGCACTTTTTCTTCTCAGGCCACTAAAACTCATCCCAGGTATGGTAATAAGAACCACAAAGAAGGAAGAAAAGCCTGTATTTGCTTATGGCAAGCTAGAGACATTGTATTTTTCTTAAAATTGGAAACTTGGCTCAGATCCAAGGTTCATCTTAACCTGCATAATTCAGAAGGGTTTCAGCTCAAATCCATTAAAGCTGAATTTGCAGCATTAATGCTAAAACCCCAAAAATGTATAGTGGGGTTCTGCTCTCCTTTGTGTCCTATCTTCACGCTTCCAAAAGTAAGTCTTCCTTAAAGTGCTCATAATTTCATTATGCAGAAATATGATAACATAATTTCTGCCCAAATTGGAGAGCAAATACCTTCTTTTCTAGTAGCCAAACAATGCTATTTGAGGAATTTGTAAGGGGAAAAAAACCAAACATTTTTTTCTTGTAATTTTATGTGTATGCCATACACCAATCCCAACAGCAAAAGGAATATCTTTCAGCATGCCGAAACAGTAATATAACCCTCTGCTGCATCTCCACTTACTGCTCTGCACATGTCAGGGGGCCTATATAACAGCCATCAGGGAAAGCACGAGGACAGTTGGTTGTCCCCACTTCATAGTTCAGTCCTATTACTCTATAGGCTGGTTGTGAATTCCTGCTCTCAGGATTTCCTAGTCGTGATTTCACTAGTTGCTCTTTGAAATTGAAAAAAAAAAATAAACAAAACAAACCAACAAACAAAAAAATCCAAGCAAACAAACAAAATCAAAAAACTGTCAGGACATTTCTTTGTGTTTTGGGGTTAGCTTTGACCATCACCATTACCTTGCTGCATTCTCTGAAATGAGACTAGCCATGACCAGGAGCAGAACTGACAAAACCCAAAGGATGCCTGTCTGCTTGTTTAGCTTTCTCGCTGAAATCTCTCTTGAAATGCAGATTAGTCAAGTCCTGCAGCTCTGTGATTAAACAAAACACAATTTTAGGTCAGCATAGGGATTTCATTGTTAACTGGTGCTGAAGATCAAATCCCTGATTCATGAATTCATAAGAAAGAGCATTTAATGCACCTATGTGGATGAAGAACAGTTCACCAAGGTATTTGGAAGAGGGGAAGAAATTGGAATATTTTTCTCTTCAACAATATTTTCCTCACTTATCATTTCAATATGAAAATGAAACATTGCAATATGAGTTTCTCCAAATGAAATCAATCCAAATAGCTTTATTAGGAGGTTGTGAGTTTTCATTTTTCCTTCAGGGAAGGTGAAAGACAGAGGACCTGAGGACAGAGCTGATTTTGCAGGAGACTAAACCCCTTGCAAAACAGCCCTTCATCCATGAGCTAGTATTGTGTAATTGAGACACTCCAGAGGGAATCATGGCATCTGGAAGGGTTGTAAGGATGAACCAATCATAACTTAGTTAAAAGCCAAAAAATTCTTTAAAAACCAGCTCTCTAAAGAGCACAGCTCTCAGTTCTGCTACGAAAGCACAGCATTCTTACAATAGAGTGGAATAACTACTGTTTCATGCCTGCCTTAGGCAGTAGCACAAAGATGGTAAATACCAGTATGTTCTGATTATGTTAAAGCATGATTTCTCCTTGCTATTGTAGGTGAGGGTGATAAAGTAAGCTCCAAATCCTGTTCTACCCAGACAGTGCTATTAGACTTGTTCTGCTGGGAGGAGGTCCCAAAGGTTTCTGTGTAACACAAAGTTATTCAAGCTGCACTACAATTTTTTTTTTGCAAGTGACACCTTTATTCTGAGTCACACCAGCAGTCCTTATTAGCAACATCAGGCTTGCTGGATTTTATTCTAATAGCCCCACAACACCTCCCAGATAAGAGACCGTGAGCTAACTTTCTTTCTTCTGAGGTCCCCAGAGCTTTAAAGCAGCGCTATGCAAACCTACTCAGGGAAGGGAAGGGGGAAGAAAAAGAAACACAAAAAAAGGAAGACACAAGCAAATAAGAATTTAATTTGAGCATTTAAAACATGTAGAGAGAAAAAAAAACACACACACACACACACACAAAACCCACAAACAAAACCCAAAACCAACCAAACCAAAAAAAAAACCACACAACCCACCAAAACCAAAAACACAGCACCACAACCCAAATAGACAAAAGAAAAAAATCCTTGGACTTGAGGACACCATAGATCATTTCTGAAGAAAATGAAAAATCTGGGGAAAAAAAAAAATAAAGACATTTTCCCACATTACTAAAACCAAACACCCTTTAGCACATAGTGGCTGAGTGGTCTCCTAGTTGAAGGGCATGAACCTGGTGTCTGCAGTCTCAGGATTTAGAAATGAATGAATGCATGTGTGCATTTCTTCCCAGTAGCAAGGGGTGAAAATAAGTGAATCCACTCTGCCTCTTGCACAAGTCTCTGGACACTTTGGAGCACAGACAATGAAGAGTCCTTGCTCCAGGAAAAGTCCTTGGCTTGTACCAATCCAGAGGGAATTTCACTTACAGTAAGAGATGCTAGAGATGTGTAACTACTCTATGTTGAGGAACAAATAGACCGTCAATGAAATGGACTCAAGCCTAGCATACTACGGAAAGCTGACACAGGGTTATTGCTATGTGGAAGTGCAAATACACACTACAACATATACCATGTTAAAGTTCCTAGCAACATTATTCTTCATCCGAAATTAAACTGTCAAACCACAAATTTCACCAAAGGCTACAGAGGTAACAGTACCAGTATCACAACTTTCCAGGAAGACTAGCACACCACACCACACCACACACCCCTAAACCAGTATTTTTTCTGCAGTACACAGTTGAAATTCAATTTCTTCACCATATGAAAAATTGAAATACTTAAGTAATAACATTCAGCAACATCATCTGCCATCTGATAGTGCACAGAAACTGGGCAATTATGTTTCGCCTCGGGTGGCTAATAGGCCCATTTCAAATTTCAGGCATTATCAGATAATAACACTGCCTGCATCTGAGTATTTTATTATAATTATTAACCGTAAAGAAATAGGGAAGGGGGGAGAAGAATTGTTTTTAATTATTTAATTCTGCAGTGCAATAAGATAAGTTCATTTTTCCCTGTGAGCTTAAATCTAGTCTGAGTGCTGGCATCACTGTAAATTTAACTTGGTCGAAAGTGACTTATTTTCAGATTCATAAAACCTTATCATTGCTATTTGGAATAAGTAGGTCTCAGAGCAGTGAGACTTGCCTAGAAATATGAGATTTTAAATGGTAATGGCAAGAGAAACTCTGAGGAATCATCCCCCAGAAGCTGGTTTATAATACTTAAAAATACCAGGTAGTGTTTTAGATCCATTACTATATTTCAGTTATTTTGCTTTCAAACTATACTTAGGATGTGGATATTCAGATGTGAGGTAAAACAGAACCTAGACACAATAGCCTTCGTACATTTATGATTGTCAAAATGTAGGACCACAGATTTGTACAATCTTAAGAAACAGAAATGGCTTTTGGAAATAGGGACCCTTAGTCAAAGTGACACTGGAGTTCAGCAGCTTGCTTTTGTACCCTGGGTGAAAATGTACAAAGGCAATATATAGCTTGTTGACCAATTTCACATCCTCCATTTCTGTACCCATAGCAAAAATGGTGAAATACAGCATCAGGCTGTCTAGATTTATAAATATTTCAGTGCCTAGAAGGAATATAAAGCATAAACATTATAGAAGGAATATAGAATATACTGTTTCCTATAGAAAGGAATAGAAAATTCCGTAGATATAGAAAGTTTAATAAAGAAAATTATACAGTGCAGAAATTAATATTGTGCCATGCTGAGATCATAGAATCATAGAATCATAGAATGGTAAGGTTGGAAGGGACCTCAAGGATCATCCAGTTCCAACCTCCCGCCATAGGCAGGGACACCTCACACTAGTACAGGTTACTCAAGGCCTCATCCAACCTGGCCTTGAACACCTCCAGGGAGGGAGCATCCACAACCTTCCTGGGCAACCTGTTCCAGTGTCTCACCACCCTCACTGTAAAGAACTTCCTCCTAACATCCAGCCTAAATCTTCCCTCTGCCAGTTCAAACCCATTGCCCCTTGTCCTGTCATTGCAGGACCTTGTAAATAGTCCCTCCCCAGCCTTCCTGTAGGTTTCCTTCAGATACTGGAAGGCTACTATCAGGTCCCCTCGAAGCCTTCTTTTCTCCAGGCTGAGATCTCAATATCTCTCCATTCTCTGTTATTCTGTGATATTGGTAGCTTTCAAAGCTCAAGGCTTAGAGATAGCATGCAAAGCATTTTTAATAACTGCCCCTCCAAAAAACATTCCTAGCGTTCTTTGGGAAGACCTTCAGAAATAGTGAGATGAGTTTACACTTTTGGCCCAAACAGAACGCAGCATGAGCTTATGAACGGCAAGGAGGTAGCAGCAGCACCAGCGAGCTCTGTGCCTGCAGGGTGGCTTTTAGAGAACAGGGACTTCCTAGAGACAGAAGCCCGAGAGAGGGAGGAGAGACTTGACACGAGTTGGCATCTCTCGCATGTGTACCTGAGAGGGCTACGTGGCTGGGGGCGTTGCCCAGGAAACCACGGGAGATTTAAATGCGGCAAAACCAGAAGTGGTGCTCAGATGGCCAACAGTGAGGCAGCTTTCTTGCTTGTTGGAACACATTAAGAGGGGTGTGTGAGGGAAAGGGCATGGTCAGGCAGCTGGGGAGTCCATGGCTGTGATGGTTAGGGAGTTACCCGCCACCCACACTATGATAAAACACTCAGACTAGACTCAGCCGGCTGGAAGTTAAGGACTGAAGCTCTGTTTACAGCTCAGCACAATGTACAAGCAGATATATACACTATAGACAGGAATATTTACAGAAATACACAGGTTAAAGGTAATACAGAAACACAACTCCCCTCCCAGAAATCAGAGTCCCCAGGAGGGGCTCCCAACCACCCTTCCACCTTCTCCCCACTCCTAATACCTTACCCCAGAGTTTGGGGGATCACCCAGGGGGGGTTAGAAGAAGAGTGATTAGTTAGCTCCTCCAGATCACTCTGAAGCAGAGCTGCTTTACCATCCTAATGGTTACCATTTTGGTTTAAACACAACACTTCAATTTTTCCATTAGCTAATCTTAACTACACATGGATTCAGTTGTAATGGATAAGGCAAATAGATTGCTAGAAGGTCTCTGACTTGGCAGCAGTAGGTTTGATGAAGAACAGATCTTTGTTCTGAACCTTCATGAGCTTTCACACAAAAGGCTTGCCAGCACTCATGTAGCCAATGCCAGCATTTTGTACCTCCTCTGGTCTTGTGCTCCAGGAAACTGGGTGGTTGTCTCCAATGCCTCACGCCTGAGCTGCCTACAAAATATTGTGATCTGGCCAACTCAACCTGTGCAGCCAGATCACATGCAAAACAAGGAACTTGGTAAAGCGAAGGACAGATACTCCTGTGCACTGACAGGAAAATAAGCATCCAAATTATGCTTTGCTTAGTCCTAAACAAATAAACAAACAAAAACACCCCAACACATCTGTAACAGATAGATCTAGGCTGAAAAACATACTGAATTATAACCTCTAGCATAAGGGTTCTGAGATGTAACTGCCAAGGGGCAAGGACAGCCTAACCTTCCCGGGTCTGTGCAGGAAGAGTCCATGCACACAATCCTACCCCTGGCACAGCAACAAGAATGGAACATATGAGTGGTATGTTTGTGGTGAAGTTTTGACTCTGATTTTTTTAACTACCGAGGAATATTTTTGCCAAGTTTTTTTTTTTTTTCAAGGCCTACTATGTATTTTTTTTCAGTGTGGTAGATGGCCTACTATGTATTTTTTTTCAATGTGGTAGATGGAATTATTTAATACTTCAGCTTTTCAGGGACACACAAAAGGTAGGTGGAAAATCTGTATAACTCAGCCAATTTTATTTTTTTTAAAGTACATTATTGATAGAATGTTTAGCAAGTTCTGAATGGCAGATTACTTTCTAGTTTTCAAACACTGCATATATCAAATAAAAAGACATTCAATTTGATGGGCTTTCAGATAGAAGTAAACTGCATCACCTTTTTTTTTTTTTTTTAAATAGCACAAACCACATGAACAAAAAGAAAAAGAAAAAAAAAGAGGCAGAAAAAACCCTGTTTACTCTGGTGGAACAAATCTCTTCAGCCACGGAAATTTTCCTCTCTTGCTCACCTCCTCCCCCATGTTTCAAAATGGCACTGGCCCAAGTTACAGTAATCCAGTTTGTTCAGTGACCAAACACTCTCCCACACGTAGAGAATCAACTTGAGATGCTGCACAGTCAGAATCAGTTCATGAAGCTGACATTTGAGCACCCTCTGAAGTCTGCAGTACTTGGGATGCCTTAAATCACACAGAATCACAGAAATATTCAGGTTGGGAAAGACCCTCAGGATCACCAAGTCCAACTGATAACCCTACTCTACAAGGTGCACCCCTGAACCATAACCCTAGGCACCACATCCAAATGACCTTTAAACGCATCTAGGGTTGATGACTCAACCACCTCCCTGGGCAGCCCATTCCAATGTCTGACCATTTTCTCTGTGAAAACATTCCTGCTAATGTCCAGTCTAAACCTACCCAGTCACATCTTGAGGTCATTCCTTCTTGTTCTATTACTAATTACCTGTGAGAAGAGACCAGCACCAACCTCTTCACAACATCCTTTCTCAGATAGTTGCAGAGAGCAATGAGGTCTCCCTTAGCCTCCTCTTTTTCAAACTAAACAGTCCAAGCTCCTTTAGTCACTCTGCATAAGACTTGTTCTCCAGCTTCGTTGCCCTTTTCTGCACTCATTTTCCAGTACTGAGCTCAGACTGACAGGTTTATAGTTTCCCAGATCCTCCTTTCTTCCCTTCTTGTAGATAGGTGTTATATTTGCTACTCTCCAGTTCATTGGCACCTCCTCAGTTAGCAAGGACCTCAAGTAAATCATGGAGAGCGGCTCGGCAAGCACATCTGCCCATTCCTGCAGCACCCTTGGCTGTAACCCATCTGGTCCCATAGACTTGAGTGTGTCTAAGTGACACAGCACATCACTGACCACCTCCTCACCTCTCACTGTAAGTGGTGAATCTCAGGAGGCAGAATCACTTTTCCCTTGGTTCGTTTTCAATGGCAACATGTCAGGTTTTAATTGTGTAAAACTGGCTTAAATTTAAAATGTTTTTCCCCAGTGTGACGGTTTGGGAGTTCCCCGCCCCACCCACACACACACTTTGTAAAATGACCCAGACTAGAACTCAGCCAGCTGGAAGTTAAGGACTGCAGCTCTATTTACAGCTCAGCACAATCTACAAGCAGAGATAGACACNAGAAAAGTGGTTAGTGAAAATTAATCGGCAGAGGAGTCAGAGCCAGAAGCTGTTAGACCACCCCAGAAGCTGTTCTCCCAGCAAGAGTCCCAAACAATTTTATTTCAGCAAGCGTATGAGTGAAGTAGACATCATGATGTTTTCCTTTCACAGCCTATAGTGTAATTTTCTCTATTAAAATATTCTAACTAGCCTCAAACCAGCACACCCAGGTTCTTGGATAATTTAAATCCT
This sequence comes from Eubucco bourcierii, assembly GCA_013396675.1. Taxonomy (NCBI): domain Eukaryota; kingdom Metazoa; phylum Chordata; class Aves; order Piciformes; family Ramphastidae; genus Eubucco; species Eubucco bourcierii. Next base: position 228,786 of record VWZE01016966.1, read on the forward strand.
TGTCCAGTTCATTAAAAAGGCCATTTCTGATAAGGCAGGCTGGCATGTTTCTCACTTAATACACTCAGCTGAGCTAGGAGTAATAGCCAATAAACAGAATCCACTCCAGCTGACACTGAGTACAAACATTTGTGAGTTCCCACAGTGGTGGTCCAGGAGCAGAACAAGGGTATTGTGGTTAAAGACCTCAGTCTTTTCTTGAATATGGAAGGTGAAATCCTGGCTTTAATGAATCCAGTAGCAAAATTCCAAAAGTTTCAATGGGACCATATTTTTCTCTCAATTAGTTCCAGAGGGTTCCTATAGGGTGGAGCATTTATAGAATCATACCATTTTTAAGGTTGCAAAACACCTCTAAGATCATCAGGTCCAACCATCAGCCAAACAGCACCATGACCAATAAACCATGTCCCAAACTGCCATGTTTACACAATTTTTTAACACATCCAGGGATGGTGACTCCACCACTTTCCTGGGCAGCCCGTTCCAATGCTTGATCACTCATTCAGTAAAGAAAATATTCCTAGCATCCAATCTGAATCTTCCCTGATGTGATTTGAGGGCATTTCTTCTTGTCCTATCACTGGTTACTTGGAAGAAAAGATCAACCCTCTCCTCACTCCAACCTCCTTTCACATAACTGTAGAGAGCAATAAGACCTCCCCCTCAGTCTCCTTTTCTCCAGGCTGAACTGCAGTTCCCTCAGCTGCTCCTCACAAGACTTGTTCTCCATACCCTTCAACATCTTCATTGCCTTCCTCTGGACATGCTTCATCACCTCAATGTCCTTCTTAAAATGAGGGGCCCAAAACTGAGCTCAGTGTTCAAAGTGTGGTCTCACCAGTGCTAAGTGTAGGAGCACAATCATTTTCCAGGTCATCCTGGCCACACCATTTCTGTTACAGGCCAAGATGCTGTTTGCATTTTTGGCTGCCTAAGCACATTGCTGGCTCACATTCAGCTGGCTGACAACCAGCACCTCCAGGTTCTTATGTGCTTTCCAGACACTCTGCCCCAAGTTGTAGTGTTGCATGTGGTTGTTGTGATCCAAGTGCAGAACCCAGCATTTGGCCTCGTTAAATCCAAAGCAACAGATCTCAGGCAAATTCATCATGTCCAGTTCCCTCTGCAGAGCCTTCCTACCGCTGAGCAGATCAGCACTCTCTCACCACTTAGTGTCATCGGCAGATTTACTGAGGGTGCAGCCAGTCACCTCATCCATATAACTGGTAAAGATATAAAACAAGGTTTACTCCATAAGGGTCCAGTGCAGCTCGCTGGGAAAGAGAAAGTCAGTACAGCAACAACATGCAGTAAATGTATGCTTTGGATAGAACCATTCCTCAGAGTTTTGCATTTTCAGCCCACATTCTTTTTGTGTCTGTCTATTTTTTCAAAGTAACACAGTATTAGGGTAGTTGTAGATTTTAAAAATACCACTAAAAATCAGTTTCTTAGTGAATGCAACTGTCCCCCTACTAAATATGAGGAAAATGCATTCTCAAGATGTTTGGAACTGACTTTGAGAGAGAGGGGTAATTGGGAGAGATATAGTAAAGCTTATGCTTTCTATACAAGATTCATTTAAGAATCTCATACTTTGAAATTTGGAAAATACTAGCATTTTCCAAACTTTTGGAAAAAATAGTTAGGAGTATATCATTAGCAAATTTCAGCTCACATCTCTCTATATATATATGAATCATAGAATCATTAAAGTTGAAAAAGACATCTAAGATCAAGTCCAATCATTAACCTAACACCACCACGCCCACTAAACCGTGTCCCAAAGTGTGATGTCTACACACTTTTTGAACACCTCCAGAGATAGTGACTCCACCACCTCCATAGGTAAAACTCATAGGCACTGCAGTCACTATTTTTATATATAGATATACAGATATATACTTATATATACACATCAGTAATGAAACTCACAAAGCCGCCAGCCATATTGTTCTCTGATCAATGTACATATGCTGTGCACACGCACCTCCGAAATGGAACAGACCCTAACCAGAGATGTCTCATCAGTCAAGGCCGCTTGCAAAATTCCACTTATTAAGATCAACCACTTTATCAGTATGCTTGGCACTTACATAACCTTTTTCAGTAAGTGATACCTTCTGGATGCTGAGAAGTTTTCCTTTATAAAAAGGCCATACATCTGTGGTATCACAATTTCTTGCTACAAGCTTGGCATGATAAAGAGCTAGAAAGTTTTGCTCTGCAGTGCAGCCTAATCTTGTGCTACACAAATGTTAGATGCTGCTGATAGCTCTAATGAATTTTTCAGGTATTTGAATTTTGATTCTTAGGTAACTGGAGAAGCAAAACCTGACTGCATGTTGCAGCTTACCAGAAGGGTCCAGCGGTAAACCACAATGCTTAGTATTTTCCTGATACACTCCTTTTCATCTCAGTTTAAATTAAGCATCCTGTTGAGCTTCTTTTCACACATTTCCCAAGGAGACTGAAATAGAAAGTGCTTCCTTTTAAACACTTTTTTTTGGTGTGTTTTAAAACTCTATCTGCTTCCTTCCTCCACCTTGGAAAGCATGTTCAATGAAAGCAGTCTCTTTCTGCCTCCTTTTGTCTTTAACAAGTTCATTTTTCTTGCCACTTCTTGATTTTTTACTGGTTTTGCTGTACAACAGAATAGTGAGAGAAGGATCCATCTCAGTGAAGGCTGTTTGTTATTAAACTTAATACCAATTGAGCTGCTGCCTTTCTTGAAGGTTTATGTTTGCCTTTAATTAAAAAGAAAGAATGTGCATGACACATAGCTGCCTTCCTCTGATCTTTACTGTTTGATCCCATCCATTCAGATATAAATGTTTTTTGTTGTTCATTCAGACACTAAATCAATGCAATAAATCCCAAGGTTTATTACAGTGTCCACTTTTTTTTTTTTTTTTGGGGTTTTTTTTTTTTTTTTTCTTCAAAAAAAAAAAAAAGTGATATTAAGATAGCTGAGCCTCACAATTTGAATATTTAAACACAGAGCATAGCAAGGTAAGATTTGTTCTGGGCAATTCATGATGTTTCAAAACACAATGCAAACATCTACATTAGAAAAACATCAAAGATGAAGAATTAAATACTAAAAGTGGGATTACTTGCACTTGACGCTACCTCCCCCTCATTGAAGGCAATACTAACACACTCAGATTAGCAGCCTTGATACCAGCTAAGTGTATCCATGACTAACTAGCTCATCTTTCACACTGTGCATCAGTTCGTATTCCCAATCAGTTCAATTTACCGTTGCATTCTTTTTGCAGATGGGAACTCGACCATAACTTACAGACTCCTCTCTCCCCCAGATAATTACAGTCCTCTCAGAGATGATGTCTTTTCTGCTTTGGTTTTAAAATTTTCCAGTTGGATTTGTAATACAATATGAAATTACATTTCCATATCTTCTCCTGGTAGCTCTGTGGCTTTACATGCATTTCTTCTTAAACCAGGTTTTGCTAATCTCCTGTGTTCAGCCCTGTCATGTTCAGCCCCTCAGGGTAGATCACGCTGGAACAGGGAAGAGAGAGGATCTGGTAAGTCACAAAGAAAAGGTATTTTGCATGTTTGCCTACTTTCTCGTTCAAAAATATTTTCCTCAGGTTGCTCAATGTCTTCATACTGCAAGCATCTGTTGTGTTGTAGTCATTTATGAATCCCTGCTGAAGACTTCTATCTTGAAAATTAGGCAGCAGGGGACTAGAATAGTTAGGAAATAATATCATTACAATGCAGTAATGTGTGTTATAGCTTTGTAACTCCTACTGTTCCCGTATTCCTGCCCTGCTATGTGTGCTGATTTTTCCTCACACTAAAATAATTGCTATAGCAACATACCTTCAAACACATATGATTAATATTTTATACATCCATGACTGACTAGGTATTTGCTCTAGACATAGTACATTGAAAAACAAGATGGAATACCTGCCACGCATCCATAGAACAGAAACAGATTTATACTGGGAGAAAAATAAATCATAAATCAAATAAGAACAAGAGAAAATAGAATTTCATAGATTCAGAGTATAGGCACGTTGATAAAATACACTGCAATGCTTTGATCTCTCTGGTATTTCAGTATTAGTCTAAAGAACACAGGACATCACAAGCCTTTTTCATATTATACTAAAAGAGGGTTTGTTTTATTTCTGTATAGGAAAATAACTGTATCACTTTTCTCTACCTGAAGACAGATGTCTTAGCTCAGCAGCTGGATTCTTCCTCAGATCCCAGGGAAGATAAATATATATCCATTTGAAAAACCAAGATGTGGTCACATTTTACAAATACAACCTCATATGCACCTTCAGGCCTACAGTCAAGAAGGTGTAGACATTTGTGCTTCCTCTTAACTTCAGCTCCATTTGGTACCATTCAGGATTTTGCACAACTGACTGTAGTCACCTTACCCCTGGTTAGTACAAGCAATTGGAAGCATACATTTTGTGTCTCTAATCCCAAAAGTTAATTATACACAATTCACCACTAACCAGATGGGGTGATTGGAGGCTGATTAAACTTCTTTTCAGAAGTTGCCCAGTCTGTGTGATGCATCTAATGGCAAGAATTTCCTTGTCTTCTAAAGTAAAATGCATCAGGCTCTCACCTGGTGTAGTTACAAAGTTCATCCTTTAAAACACTGAATAAAGTCAAGCAAAGTGATGAATAAGGCAGAGTAAAACTGCTCTACTGTAATTAAGGTAACCGTAGCTGACATATTCAGGAGGAGGTCCATGTCCCACAAACACTCAGTTTAAGACTTTTAACAGGGCATTGGGCACGTGTGAGCTTTTACTACACAAAGGCTGGATCCCACCCCAAGGATAGCTGGTGAACAGCAGGACTGAGCCATGAGGGCAGTTAGATAGTAGAAAAATCTCCTAAGGGAAGTAGTGGATTCCCCTTCATTGGACAGTTTTAAGACTCACTTCGACAGGGTGTTGGGCTGCCTCGTTTAAATTTCACGGTTACCTAGAAAGGTTGGATCAGGTGATTTTTGGGGTCACTTCCAACCTGGATGCTATGATTCTATGACCCACACTGTCAAAAGGTCAGTGCAATTTAGGAAAAGACATGAGGTTGGCCACTTTTTGTGATCTGTTCTTGCACTCCTTGAGCATCCAGGAAGACTCTTTTAAGAATGTTCCAGAACACACTAATGATTACTCCACTTAGTAGAGATCTGCTGTCCATTAATTACTCTAATTTTTTCATGAACCTAGTGATACTTTCTACCTTCATAGTTCAAATGGCAACAGGCAGCAAAATCTCACAACCTGTGCAAAGACATCTTTTCATCTGTTTTAAACTAGCTTAAGCTCCTACTAGATTTAAGTGTTCTCTAGTCTGGTGGTTGTGGACTGCAGTGAAGACCAGTTCTGTATTTGCCTTATCCACTAGCTTTTATCACATAAATCTTGATTACATCCTCCCTAACCTGGCTGTCTCTTCAGACTGAACAGTTGCAAACTTTTCAGTGTCTCCTGGTAAAGCAGCTGCTCCAGCTCTGCAAGCACTGTGTTGCCCTCCTCCACACCAGCTGCACAATATCCTTGAGATGTGGAGACCAGAAGTGTATACCACATTCAAGATGTGAGTCCATTAAGCTTTTAGACAATTCCCTCTGTCTTCCTTCCTGACAACGCCCAACATTTTTCAGTTCCTGTTACATGCTGAGCCTATGATTTCAGTGAGAACTATGATGTCTTTCCTGTGGCATACCTGTCATCTCTACATTTAACAGCATGCAGTAAGCCCATCTGGATTAGGGGTTTTTTGTTGTTGTTGTTTTGTTGGTTGTTTTTTTTTTAGGTGCATTAATTCATTTTTATCTTCATTAATACTCCTTTGTCATCTTTTACGCCTCACACTGTTTTTTGAGGGCCTTCTGAAGTTCCTTGCCATGAGCATGGTATTTGGTATTTGGTTTAGTGCCAGCTGCAGCCTTGGAGATTGCAGTGTGAATTCCCCTATCACATCATCGATGAAGGTGCTGAACAAAATTTGGTTTGGCACTGATCCTGAGTAAGAAAGCTGCTTACAATACAGAAAGGTCACCTTTATCAACAGCTATTTGCTTTCTGTCCTTTCTCCAAGTTTCACTCCACAAACGATGCTTTCCTCAAATGTATAGCCACTTAGTTTCCATGATAACTTTTGCTGTGGAACTTTAACAACTTTTGGAAACTCCATGGTATGTCTCCAGGGAAATCCTTTATACCTGTGCTTATTGACATGCTCACTGACACTTTCCAAGGGCTTGAGCAGGCTACTGAGAGAGTATTTCCCTTTGGAAAAGCCATGCCCCTTTCCTAAAAGACCATGTTTTCAATGCTTTTACTCCTATTTTATAGATTAAGCTATCTGATCTGACTTAACAGCCTGTAGTTATTTTGAAGACTTCCCAACCAGACTGTTGCATTAAGTAATGATGTCTAATCTCCATAAAAGCTTATTCTCAGTGTTTTGTTCATATCTGAAAGATGGGTAAATGACACAAGTTTACCAAACCCGTGGCTCTTGGTGAAAATTACTTTTACATGCTAAGTAAACAAGACAAAAGTAAGCCAGCTCCAGCAATTGATCACTTCATTTCATTGCTAGGCAAAGAAAAACAAAAATAAACATCAGGTGTGTTAAAGCTTTACAGTGCCATTAGCAGTGTGACAGCAACTAAACATTTCAGCCAGTTTTTTTTTGCTTTGTATATATAGCCCATCTCTCCAATATTACTATAAGAAATAATCTTTCTTTTCTATTTTAAGTCCTAATTAATTTGTGTTGGGTTTCTTTTCCACTCCATTCTTTTCCCATGACCCATAAATTTTTCTTTGCTTTCCATATCTCTTATCCTCTCCATTTCACAGTGGAATGGAGAAGTAAAAATGCTAAAGGGTAACAATTACTAAGACACCTCCCTCCATTACAAGAAGAATTCTACCCTCCACATTTATTTAAAAATTGAACTGCTAAGAAAAACTCCTTGATTACTGAGAAAATGTTATCCTCTCAATGGGAATAAGGACAAATCCCAGCAACATGGAAGATCTTTACAATTCAGAGTTCTTACAAATGCACCTCGTTTAAGGTAAGGAACATGTGATATTCTAAACTTTCAAAGAAATAGCTATAAACATTCATCCCTACATAGGTTACAGTGAAGTTATATGAATCATGCCTACATAGGTTACAGTGAAGTTATATGAATCAATACTCAAAAGGCTTGGCCAGACTACCCTGGATGGTGAAAATAATGATGCAGTATCCAGCCTGTCTTTTGGGGGTTCACTTCAGAGTATTTATCAGTCTTGACATTTCACCCCCACTGTGCAGTAGAAAGGTTATTAAGAGCACAGCACAAATAGCCTGTATTCCCAAGAGCATATTTTAATCAGAAAGAAAAACAGTAACTGCAGACTGTAATAAGAAAGGGGCTCTTTGTAAGGGAAATATCAGAACCCACACAGAAGAGTTTTGCACCTGCCCACACTGGGTAGGGCCTCTGATACAAAAGAGAACATATCACCACCTGCCACTGGCTTGAGCTGCCCTCCGGAGTCACACACAGAAGTGCAGAGGGGACACAGCCCTTTCTCTCAGCTGCCTTTCTTCTGGATTAAAAACAAAACAAAACTTTTTGTTTGGTTGGTTTTTGGGGGGTTTTTTTGTGCTTTTTGTCTGTGAGAAACCAACATTATGATATTCTTCAGGTCTTTATTTTCTTAATTTTCTTAGTAAACACTGCTGGAAGTGTGCCTTCCATTGCTGTTTCTCCTCTAATGTACTTTTAAAGTTTCTTCTCAGTTTATTTCACAAGCCACAAACTGAAGGATACTCATGGTTTCATCCTCATTTATTACTCATAAGGAAAAAATTGCTCTTTTGTCGCCATCCACTGCTGCTGACTTAGTATGCTCAGGTGCTATGGGTGAGTCAGAGTCACATCTCAGCCATTCCTGGCTCCTTCTGTCCCATCCCATCCCTGCCCAGCAGCTGTCTCTGGCTGCCTACCCCTTCCCAGCAGCCAGGCATCTACTCAGCTGAAGTGCAGGACTTCTATCCATACAGCAGAGGTTCTGGGGAGCCTTCATTGTACGAGCAAGCTGGCAAAAAGCAAGAACAAGAGGTCTGAGTGTACAGATGCATAGTCATCCTCTGTGAGATGCCAACTGCTTTATTGTTTCAAACAGCTCTCATTGCCACTCTGCCCTGCTTGCTTGGCCTGGACACCTCTCTCCACCCACACCACTCTGTCAAATCTGCACTGCTCCGCTGCTACCACTGCTGCCTTGAAGGGCCCCTTTTTTCAAACACTGCCCCACCTGCCACCAAGAACTTGAGACTAGTTCAGTGATACTTCTACAAGCTGAATCCAGGGAATGGTAATGTCACATCCTTTGCTCCTTGACACTCTGTCTCTCCCTCTCTTTCTTTCTCTGCTTTTTCCTCTCCTTTTCATTTCTATTTTCCCTCTCTCTGGCCCAATCTAATAAATCAAATTCATCAGCCATTTGGCATCAGTTTGCCTTTATTTACTCCAAGGGAATTATTTGAATCTTAGCACGGCAACTCCTGCTGACCAGGGTTGGTAGAGGATAACCAGGTCCTGACAGCCTCTTCACTTAAGTTGAAACTCAATGATCTGCACTAGAGCCACAGTAGCATGCAGAGATGTTTTAACACCTCTGTACATCACCATATGAGACCAAGAGGGAGATACGGTGGGTAGACAAAGCTTATATAATGAGTAGGGGTGACAGTGTGGAAATCACAGAAGCTGGGTGCATACAGGTAAATGGAGGGATAAGCTTACATTCTGTGTCAATTCTTACATTCTGGCACAATTTCCCATTAGTAAATGTTGGCTGCTCCTGATATCTGTGCTGGTTTGAGGCTAACTGGAATATTTTAATGAGATAAATTAGATCATTGGTTGTGAAAAGAAAATAATGATGATGTCTATGTCATTTGTTGGTTTGCTGAGAGGGATAAGAAGTCAAAATGTAAACAATGTCCTCTCCCTTTGTCCTAGGATGTTGCCCTGTTCATTTCTCTCTCTGGTCTGTGTCATTAGATCTAATAATTTTTTTTAACTCAATCTGCTTTGATATCCACCTCTAATCTTGACAGATATGTAAACTTTGCTGGCTGCTACTCTATCAGGGCCCACAGATTTCTGCAGTTTTAGTCCATCCAGGTGATCTCTAACCCGTTCCAGACTGACCAATAGAGTCTTCACCCCTTCAGTTTTGCTCCCTTACATCCTGAGATTCCTGAGGGCTGGTCTTAGCAGTCAAGGCTGATGCAAAGCGAGCATTCAGTAATTCCACCACCTCTGCATCATCTTTCACCGTATCTCCCACCTCATTCGACACGTTTCCCCTATTTACCATCGATGCATTTAAAGAAACCTTCCTTGTTTTCTTTCACCTCCCTAGCCAGATTGAGTTCCATGAGAGCCTTGGCCTTCCTTGCTGCATCTCAACATGCTCTGACAGTATTTTTATAGTCCTCCCACATGACCAGACCTTCTTTTCCACTAATTGTGGACTTCCCTCTTCCATCTGAGTTTGATCAGCAGCTCTTGCTTATCCATGCAGGTCTTCTGCCCCCTCTACTAGTTTGGGTTTGTTTGTTTGTTTGTTTTTTCAAGAATATACACTTTTCTTGAGCTAGGAGGAAGTGCTTGAATATTTACATGCATTAATAAGATTCTCTCTATCTTCTCTTTTCCAGATTAATGAGCCCCATGTCTCTCAGCCCCTCTTCATAAGAGAGAGTCAGGTCAACAAAACTACCCAGATATTTGATGGAAGAACAACATAGTAGTTCACCTGGCATCCAGCAAGTTTCTGGAATGCATAGAGGACTCCCTCATACAAAAGTTAGATGTACCAACCAGGAATGAGGCACAGATGGACTTGCTGCTCTCTAACCATGAAAACCTGCTTTGTAACATCTCAGTAAGAGCCTCGTCCACGTCGATCTCAGTGTTGTGAAACCTGAGATACTGCTGATCACACTAAAGGTTAGATCCAAAACAAAGGTTTTAGGTTTCAGAAGAGTGAAACCCAGCTTGCTCAGGGCTCAGCTAAAAGGAATCCTGTGGGAAACTTCCTTGGAGGATAAAGGAGCTGTTGAGTGCTCTGAGTTTTTCAAGAGCACTCTCCTAGACGCGCAAAACCAGTTCATCCCCTCTAAAGGCAAGGGAAGTAGGCAGAACAAGAGATCCTCTTGGCTTAACTCTGAGCTTCTGAGTCTGCTCAGAACTAAAAGGGAAACGTACCAGAGATGGAAAAGTGAAACATCACATGTTTATGATTACAAGGGCATTACCAGGGTATGCAGAGATGCAGTTAGAAAAACTAAAGCTCAGCTTGAACTGGAATTGGCCAAACATATCAAAAACTTCAAGAAAGGATTCTTCAGGTACATTAACAACAAACAGAAACAGAAAGAGACTTTAGGCTCACTATTAAACAGGTGAGGTGAACTAGTGACCAATAATGCTGAAAAGGCAGAGGTTGTCAATACTTCACCTCTTTTTCTACCAGCACTGTTGGGTCCCAGGTTGTGGGAACAAAAATGCAGGTTGGTGCAGACACAGACCTACCTTCAATGAAGGAAGAGTTGGTGTGTCGACTATTACAGAAGCTTGATCCATACAAGTTGATGGACCCAGACGCCATTCATTGAGGATGCTAAGAGCTGGCTGATGTTGTGAGGCTTCACTCCATAATCTTTGAGAAGTCATGGAGATGAGGAGACATCCCTGAAGAAGACCAGTAGAAGGTCAATGTTATCACCATCTATAAGATGGGTTCCAAGGAGGACCCAGCTAATTATAGACCCATTAGCCTCACTTCAATCTCTGGGAAAGTTATTGAACAAACCCTCTCCAGGACTGTCACAGCTGAAGCACATGACTGGGAAAAGCCAGCATGGATTCACAAGGGGCAAACTGCTCTTGATAAACCTAATCCCCTTCTATGACAAAATCATTCACCTGGTGTTTGCAGGGAGAGCAGTTAATATTCTCACTTGTATTTCTCCAAGGCTTTTGACACAGTCCCCCGCAACCTCTTCCTAGAGAAACTGATACTTTACAGCCCAGACAAGTGGTCCGTGCAGTGGGTGGGGAACTGGATGACAGGCCTTACCCAGAGGGTGGTAGTAAACCGTTCTTTCTCAAACTGGCAGTCAGTCACAAGTGGGTTTTCCCAGGAATCAATATTCACCCCAACACTGTTCAGTGTCTTCATAAGTGCTCTGGATGGTGGGATCAAGAGCACTCTAATGAAGGTTGTAGACAATACCAAAATGCGTGGGGGGGTCGACACCCCTGAAGGGAGAGCCACCCTCCAGGAAGACCTGGAGAGCCTGTTCAGGGATCTGCCTCAGGTCTACTGAGTGCATGCACTGTCTGTATGATGCAGCCTGTATTATCCTGCAAGTAGACACATGCTTCCTACCACTGAAATTTTCAAGATGTGTCTGCTGTGGCTTCTGCTGCAGTCTCACAGCTCTGGACACTGGCAGGTATGTACCAACAGAGCTCACAGTCTCAAAAAGCTGTGCTACCTACCAGCAGTACAAAATTCATTAAAAATGTGTCTATGAAGTAGCAGTGTCACTCTCACTGCTTGATTGGAGATCACAATGAGATTACTTTAGCCTAAGCCTGAGCAGGGAAAATGATAAACAATGTTGTAATAAATCAGCTTGAACTCCAGTCCCTAGGTATTCAGTGACATTACGATGAATTTGCCTGTTCACATGCAATCTGTTTCTCTCTTTGCCAGTTCCTTTACCATATTTTCAAGTCCAAAGTCATGGTCACCAATATTTGATTAATTTAACTGCAGATAGTTAAGATAACCTGGGGACATTATTTAGCTGTAGAGCATCAGATATTAAAAATTAATCTCTGTCTAGAGTTGCCATAGGTCAATCATTATTCTGGTAGAAGACTCAATGTAGAATTTAGGTTTTTTTATGATGTAGCTTTACATCAGCTCTAAAATAAGCCCTCCACATAACCCCACGATAATTACACTAGGCACTGTCTGCATTTGACTGAGAAATAATAACATTTAAACTTGAAAAAGGCTACACATTCTGGTCTGTCACGAATGGAACCTTATAGTAAAATGTTCTCTATCAGAACACTTTGCCCACGTACTATATAAAAAATGTATTATGTGAACGTGTAATATAAATATTTATACCACATTCACTTAACCTCAATCCATCATATATATTCAGCTTTAACTGTGTAAGTTTTGGGGGAGAAGTATAGCTTCCAATATATCTTTTCAATAGTCCATACCTGTTACAGGATAGCTTTTATTCCTTTTTTTATTATGCACCCCAGAGAGTAAAAATGCATTGATCATGCACAGAATTTTTTATCCCAAAGCATTATTTATTACCAAAAGCTTAATTCGTTGATAACTGCATGCTAATCTTTCCTAAGATTACAGACAACAAAGCAGTGTCACTGATTTCAGCACCATGAGGCATTATCTAAATTCTGTTGGAGATATTCCTGTGGGGTTTCATATCTTCAGTAGGTTTGGATGGTATGTTTGGCTGCACTCTAGCTGATCTTCTTATATATCGATTACTGCTTTCCCAAATTAGATCACTTTTATCAGACTTTTAATTACAGGATTTTTAAATTAATTTGCTGGGTAGACATTTCTTTATTCTTGAGTCTTCATTAAACAAATGGATAGAGCTCTTTTCCAGATAGCCTTATATGAGTGTACTTCCTTGCTCATATAGGTGGGAAAGGGTGCTTTCATATTGCTCTTGTCTCTTAGCCTTTGACCTGCATGTGTAAGCATCCTCTCTCACTAATTATTGTCATGTACCATGTCTGCAGAGGGCTAAATATATTCCTTAGACAAATAATGGGCACTTTAGTTCGCTGAAAAACATTTTTTTTTATTAGGTCATTGAGGATGATTATTAAGAAGACATGAATTTTATAAGTAACGCTACATGGATCACACATAGTTACTTAATATATTAATCATCATTTAATATTGTAAATATTCTTAATGTAAAGTGTCTGCCTACACAGTTTCATGTGAACAATTAGAAATTGCATTGGGTCCCACAAAAATCTTCCCAAGGCTTTTGTTAGCTTTCACTTAATAATATACAATTAATACTTATCTTAGACTCTTTATTTTCAATCTCTTTCCAAAAGCCACATTGTGACACATAAAAGGGAAACTCAGACAGTCGTTCAATAACATATCTATGAAAATAAATGTTTAGCTGAGTTGATCATAGGATGGATCCAAATGGACTTACAGAATAAAAGAAATAATTTTTCTCCTTAAGAATGACCTTGAAGAATCAACTTTGATCCAGGCAGTAGTAACTGTCTCATCCTTATGACTAGTTCAAAATTAAAAGTGTCTCTGACTTACCACACTTTGCCAGCCATCGCAGAATCACACAGAATCACCAAATGTTAGGGGCTGGAAGAGACCTCAAAAGATCAAAAGTCCATCAAAAAGATGGACTTGATGGATGGACCACTCGCTGGATAAGGAATTGGCTGGATGGTCGAACCCAGAGAGTGGTGATCAACGGCACAATGTCCACCTGGAGACCAGTGACAAGTGGTGTCCCTCAGGGGTCAGTGCTGGCACCAGTGCTGTTTAACATCTTTGTCAGTGACATGGACAGAGAAATGGAGTGCACCCTCAGCAAGTTTGCAGATGACACCAAGCTGTGTGGCACAGTCGACTTGCTAGAGGGCAGGGATGCCATCCAGAGGGACCTGGACAGGCTGGAGAGGTGGGCCCAGGCCAACCTCATGAAATTCAATAAGGCCAAGTGTAAGGTCCTGCACCTGGGTAGGCACAATCCCAAGCACAAATACAGGCTGGGTGGGGAATGGCTGGGGAGCAGCCCTGAGGAAAAGGACCTTGGAGTCTGGGTTGATGAAAAGCTCAACATGAGTCTGCAGTGTGCACATGCAGCCCAGACAGCCAACCGAGTCCTAGGCTGCATCAAGAGAAGCGTGGCCAGCAGGGCAAGGGAGGTGATTCTGCCCCTTTACTCTGCTCTCGTCAGACCCCACCTGGAGTACTGTGTGCAGTTCTGGAACCCTCAGCACAGGAAGGACATGGAAGTGTTGGAGCGGGTCCAGAGGAGGGCCACAAAGATGATCAGAGGGCTGGAGCAGCTCTCCTATGAGGACAGGCTGAGGGAGTTGGGGCTCTTCAGCCTGGAGAAGAGAAGGCTTCGAGGGGACCTGATAGTAGCCTTCCAGTATCTGAAGGGGGCCTACAGGAAGGCTGGGGAAGGATTATTTACAAGGTCCTGCAATGACAGGACAAGGGGCAATGGGCTTAAACTGGCAGAGGGGAGATTTAGACTAGATGTTAGGAGGAAGTTCTTTACAGTAAGGGTGGTGAGGCACTGGAACAGGTTGCCCAGGGAGGTTGTGGATGCTCCCTCCCTGGATGTGTTCAAGGCCAGATTGGATGAGGCCTTGAGTAACCTGTACTAGTGGGAGGTGTCCCTGCCTATGGCAGGGTGTTGGAACTAGATGATCCTTGAGGTCCCTTCCAACCTTACCATTCTATGATTCTATGATTCTAAGATCATCTAGTCCTGTCAGAGCAGGACCACCTCTTTTATTTTTTTTTAATCCCACTTTTCCATCCTTTTGTCTCCATCTCCTGTTTCCCCAATCTTCTTCCTTTCCTCTCCATCTCCTTCCTTTTCCCCTATCTTCCTCTTGTCATCTCCATCCTTTCCCTCTCCATCTCCATCCTTTCAGCACCACCTCCCCTTTTCCATCCTATCTACCCCTTTCCCACGCCACATTGTCTTTCCCCCTTTTTTCCCCAAACCCAGAACACCTGGGTTCTGTTGGAGTCTCCTCCCACCCCAGGTGTGATCACTTTGCCCTCCCTGCTCACTCCCCTTTTTAATGGGCCCCAGGACAGGCAGAAGCCCTAAGCTGTGCCCAACTGGGCAGAGGGGTCCTTCTCCTCTTCATCACTGGTGAGTCCCCATGGTGCACAGCGGGTGAATGGGAGTGGGACAAAGGCCAGGGGGGCCTAGTGGCCCCCCTGGTTTGGTAGCAATAAGCTTGACGGTCACTAACATCACTTGTGGGTGCTGGCTGGGCCTCCTTACTTAGGTTGAGTTCTTCTATGTTTAGCTGCTTCTTTATGCTCACTTAAGATGACCTTAAATACTTGGCTGAACTGGAAGCTCATGGGTAAGTAGTATTGTATTGTCATATAATTGCTTTGGTTGGAAAAGCCCTCTAAGGTCATCAAGTCCAGATTACCCTGGGAGACTTAAAACTCTCTAATTAGAGCGATGAGGAGCAGTGGGTGACTCACCCAAGTCTCCAGAAGTGTTGGTGCTGGGGAATCCCTGAACCCCAGCCTGGTGGAGATTGGAAGGTAATAGCCAGTCAACTTCACTCAAAGTCATGCAGTGTTATATTTGGTATCTAAGCAAAGCCAAACCACAGCAATTTTCAAAGAGGAGCAACCTAATAAATTTGATAGTTGAAGACTAGAAAGGAAAATGAAGTCACACAGAATGTAGGGAGGGAAGATGACTGTGGTGTAGCTAGCTGGAGTTTACAGAGATCCTGCTTCAGCTGCCCAGTGACATAAAAATTTAGAAAGAGGATGATGAATTACAAAAACATAATGAAAATTTTCAAGAATTTCTCCCTTTATCAAATATTTTGAAAGATGTTGTTTTTCAAAGGAAGTCATCGAGTAGGGGATATTATAAAATATAACAACTGCAGCACACAGCATGAGATCCAAAAATCTGGGGATTTTTCTTGGAGGCTGTGCAATTGCAGGATTGTTACCTGCTACTGAGGTTCTCTACCCTACAGGCTTTCCAGTCACACAGTGCATTGTGTGTGGCTCTTGGTGGCCTCCCTGCAAGGCAAGGTCAGTGCCACAAGGACACTCCTCAGCCTCCCAGGTTGCAGGCTTGCCTGCCTGATGTGCAGCTGTCTATGGTCACCACACTGGGGTATGGTGTGGCTGTGCTCTATCATGGAGCCCTGCCAGCCTCACTCAGTCTCAAATATTACAGCACTTCCCCTGTGGGGCAACCAGTCCTTGCCACAGCTTGACAGAAACGTCTTGCAACAGCACAGCATTCACAAAAAGGTAGTGTCTATTTCATACATGCTATTTATGGACCACAGCCATTCAGACTTTGAAGAGAGCAGACTCAAATGACCATTTCCATGATGAGCATCTGATGTTTTTACCATTATTCTTCACCACACTGAAAGATGAGAGCAGCAAGAAAGAAGCATTGCAGCACTGCAGTGACCAGATGAAACTGTATTCAGGACAGAGAGGGAAGCTGCAATCCGCAGTCTGAGCGTTTCAACTACAAAGCCAGTACTAAGATTACATTGATCAGATGTTTTTGTACACAGGGAAAAGAAGAGGACAACCAAGCAAACTAACAGATGTAGAGAGGAGACAGGCATGTCTGGAAAATGTGCAGTAAACCACAGAACTCATAAATTGTATCTGTGTGTATATTTGAGAAGCCAGCTGTGTATAATATTTTAGATATGCTTTAGGGTTGTTTAGCACCAATAGTTCTCCATTTTCTCTACACTGAAAGTCTGTTCCTTCACTGTACTAGAGACTATCATTCTTTGACAAAACCCTGTTAAAAAAATAATGCACTGTTTTAACACTTCTGGTTTAAGAAGGATGAAGCCTATACTGCATCAGTGAAAGCTGCAAGGATTTCCATTTCCCATCATTATGAATAACAGAGGCATACAACAAGCAGTCACTGGCAATCACATCTGCATGCACACCTCAAATTATTGCCAATGATGGTGCATGTG
The DNA here is from genome assembly GCA_013396675.1 of Eubucco bourcierii. NCBI lineage: Eukaryota > Metazoa > Chordata > Aves > Piciformes > Ramphastidae > Eubucco > Eubucco bourcierii. The sequence goes on from VWZE01016966.1 coordinate 245,689, forward strand.
CAGACATGAAGAGTGGAAAACCATCTGATTTCTGCTTTCTGACTCAACCAGTTAGGCTTAATAACCAAGTGCTTCACAACTCTCAGATGCCTGAAAAGGTTCTCATATAATCAGGAGATGAGGCTGGTGAGAGGCCTCAAGCACAAGCCCTAAGAAGAGAGGCTGAGGGAGCTGGGATTGTTTAGCCTGGAGAAAAAGAGGCTCAGGGGAGACCTTCTTGCTGTCTGCAACTACCTGAAGCGTAGGGCCAGGGGGTGGTTACCTTCTTCTCTCAGGCAACCAGCACCAGAACAAGAGGACACAGTCTCAAGCTACACCTAGGGAAGTTTAGGCTGGAGGTGAGGAGAAAGTTCTTGACTGAGAGAGTCATTGGCTACTGGAATGGGCTGCCCAGGGAGGTGGTGGAGTCGCCGTCCCTGGAGGTGTTGAAGGTGGGTTTGGACGTGGCACTTGGTGCCATGGTCTAGTCTTGAGGTCTGTGGTGATGGGTTGGACTTGGTGATCTTTGAGGTCTCTTCCAACCTTGGTGATACTGTGATACCGTAATATTACTGGCATATTATGGGCTTTGTAGAACCTGGTCTCATTGTGACATAAAAGACAACTTCTGGATAAGGAGAAACTTAAATGATCTGTTAGAGGGTAGAAGGGCTCTGTAGAGGGACCTGGATAGATGGACACAGTCTAATGGCATGAGTTTAAACGAGGCCAAGTGCCAGGTTCTGCAGTTTGGCCAACACAACCCCATGCAGTGCTACAGGCTGGGAACAGAGTGGCTGGAGAACAGGCAGGGAGGAACCTGGGGGTACCGGTTGACAGCTGACTAAACATGAGCCTGCAGTGTGCCCAAGTGGTCACGAAGGCCAATGGCATCTTGGCTTATATCAGGAATAGAGTGACCAGCAGGACCAGGCAAGTCATTCTGCATCTGTACTCAGTGCTGGTTAGGCTACATCCTAAGTACTGTGTCCAGTTTTGGGCCCCTCAATTTAAGAAAGATGCTGAGGTGCTTGAATGTGTCCAGAGAAGGACAACAAGGCTGGTGAGGGAGCTGAAGCACAACCCTACAAGGAGGGAGTTCAAACTGCTTCAGAAGCTGTGGATACAGAGGCATCTCTCCTCTTAGCACCCCAATTGCCAGTGCTAAGTGAAATGTTCAGAGGGAACGTTCCCTCTGTGCATCAGGTGACCAAATGGTACCAGCACCTAAAAAGTTACCTCAGTGGTATTATGCTTTGTTTACAGATGGATCCTGTTGTGTGGTAGGAAACCACTGGAAGTGGAAAGCTACTGTACGGAGTCCCACATGACAAGTCATTGAAGCCACTGAAGGATAACATGAGTGGAGTCAGTATGCAGAAGTGGAAGCCATCCAAGTGGCCCTAAAGACTGTGGCAAATAATCTATACTGACTCCTGGATGGTGGGTAATGTCCTGTGGCAGTGGCTACACCAGTGGAAGAAGATCAACTGGCAGCACAGGCAGAAGTCCATCTGGGCTGCTGCACTGTGGCAGGACATTGCCACTTGATGACAAATCATTACTCTAAAAGTATGTCATGTTGATGTTCTCATACCTAGGAGTCATGCCAATGAATAGGCAAAGAAGGCTGCCAGAAGTGACACAGCTCAGGGGAACCTGAACCGGGAGTGTGAAGGTGATGAGATACTTGTAGCACGTTGGGACATCTAGGGAGAGATGCAACATGTCATTGTAATGGTTAAGTACGAGTGTGAGATGGTATTCTGAAAGTTAATATAACTGATTAGTTTTGTTACTTAGAAACTTGCTACCAACCAGTATTTTTAATAATAATTGGTTCTTGGGACGATCACAAAAACATTATACAGAGGGAGATAAACAGGGAATCTAGAACATGTCAGAAACAACTAGCAACAATACAACAAAGGTTTAACTTAAAACTGGAAAGAGGTTCTTAGTTTCAATTGTATCTGTTGCTCCTTCCTGATGCTAAGATTCACTTAAGAATTCACAGAATTTTGCTAAAGATTTTCTAAGTGGGTTTTGAGTGTTTACACAAAATATTCTCTCTGGACTTCTGGGGCGGCACTATAATATCAGACAGTACCCAAAGCATGTGGAGGGGTTCCTGCCAGTAGTCTCAAAGCCATTAGAGGCTTTGGAATTTTCCCAGGCTCTTTTCTCAGGAAGCTGGGGGTCCAGCACAGTCTCTGACCTGGTTCCTCTTGACTCCCAATTCAGCTTAAAACTTGCGCAGGGGCAGGCAGGATGCAATGAGGCAGTAGCACAGAAAGTACATTGAGGCAAAAGCTGTAATGCAAGCAACAGCCTGTAGTGTCAACTGCTCAACTTTTTTATCAGTGCAGCCTAAGCCTAATGGGCCTTTGGCCACAGATTAACCAACTGGAATGGCACTTTGCCAAGCCTCATCATATTAGGTGAAACCAGGGCTTTTGTTTTCCATTTCTGCAGTTCCTTCCCCCAACACAGAAGGAGGGGGAACAGGGGAACATATTGTTTACTATACATCATATGATAAAGCTCTACTGCTGAAACAGCAGGAATACGATTGGATTTCATCACAGACCTCTCTGATTCTTTATTTTCTTGGAGACATTTAATTTAGCTTATGGTTAAAATGAATTAAATTCATATTAACCTTGTCTTTGAAAATGATGCTTTGGAAAGGTAAATGTATTCCTCTTGGTATGCAGGAAAATGAAATGATATATTGATATGTGCAAATCTCGGTGCAGACAGGGCCATTCTAATGAGTAATTACCAATCTGTAACTCTATTGATTGTAGATTAAGTGGGATCATACTGGATGAATTCAGAGAAATCATTCAATATGCTCAAAGACAGGTCTATGATACTGTTCTAAACTACACCTGAGTAGAAAAAGGCATGGAAGGTCCCCATCGTGTTAGGAGGACACACCTGAGCAAAACTGATAAGCTGACAGGCAGATCATCAGAACAGTATTTGACACTGTCCAATGTGACACCTTGGTCACCAAATATGAACTTGAGGGGTGTACTGTTTGCTGGACAAGGAATTGTCTGGATGGCCACACTGAGAAAGATGTGATCAATGACTCAAAATCCAAGTAAGATCAGTGACGAGTGGCATCCCTCAGAGGTTAGTAAGAGAATGACTACTGTTTAACATCTTTGTCAGCAATATGGACAGTGGAACTGAGTGCACCCTCTGCAAGTCTGTGGATGATACCAAGCTGTGTGGTCCAGTTGAAAGACTGAAGGGATGGAATTCCATCCAGAGGGACCTGGACAGACTTGAGAGGTGGGCCCAAGCCAACCTCAAGAAGTTCAACAATGACAAATGCAAAGACCTGCTCCTGAGTCAGGGCAATCCAAGCATAAATACAGGCTGGACGAGGAGCGGCTCAAGCAATCTTGAGAAGAAGGACTTGAGGGTGTCAGCTGATGAAAAACTCATGAGATGGCAATGCGTGCTTGCATCCCAGAAAACCAACTATATCAATAGGAGTCTGACCAGCAGAATGAGATAGGTGATTCTGCCCCTCTGCTCTCCTCTCATGAGACCCCATCTGGAGTACTGCATCCAGCTCTGGTGCCCCTAGCAAAAGAGGGACACTGAACTGAAGGAGCAGGTATAGAGGAGTGCCGCAAAGATGACCAGAGGACTGGAGTGCTTCTCCTGTGAGGACAGGCTATGAGAGCTGGGACTGTTCAGCCTGGAGAAAAGAAGGTTCTGGGGAGACCTTACACCAGCCTTCCAATAATTGGAAAGGTGCCTACAAGGAAATCATGGAGGGGCATTTTACAGGAGCTTAGAGTGATAGGGTGAGAACCTTGAGGAGGGTAGATTTAGACTGGGTATTAGAAAGAAAGTCTTTACAGTGAGGGTGGTGAGACACTGGCACAGGCTGCCCAGGGAGGTTGTGAATGCCCCCTGCCTGGAGGTGTTCAAGGCCAGGCTGGATGAAGGCTTGAGCAACCTGTTCTAGTGGGAGGTGTCCCTGCCTATGGCAGAGGGGTTGTTAGTGGATAGTCTTGAAACTCCTTTCCAGCCTAAACCATTACATGAATAGTTTTTCATAAACTATCTAAACTCTATTACCAACCAGATCTGGTCTAAGTGATTAACTGAGCAAAAAGAAAACAGACAGAAAAACATTTCATAAAACCCCAGAGTTCAGTGGTAGATATTAAAATGAGGTTGGTTTCCTAGGTTCCTACTGCTTTTTACCAAATTAAGGGAAAAGAAATGGCTCACACTGTTTTTTTTGTTTACCTAATTTAGTTGACTATTATAATTTTACAAGGGTGAAAACTGTAGATTAGTCTCCAGAGTGTCTCTATTGCAGTCGAGGTTAAGATGTACCAAAATGAATTGTTATCAGTCTTGAATTTCCTGAGTGCTCTCTGAACACCTGGGTTTTGATGTACAAAATAAGGCAATTTTTTTTTTTTTTTTTTTAGTGAACATGAAGCATCTTGGGCCTGCCACGCATTTGTTTACTACCTCAGGCTCTATTACACAATTGTTCATAAAGAGAAACATTTATCTGGGGAAGGATTATTTACAAGGTCCTGCAATGACAGGACAAGGGGCAATGGGCTTAAACTGGCAGAGGGGAGATTTAGACTGGATGTTAGGAGGAAGTTCTTTACAGTGAGGGTGGTGAGGCACTGGCACAGGTTGCCCAGGGAGGTTGTGGCTGCTCCCTCCCTGGATGTGTTCAACGCCAGATTGGATGAGGCCTTGAGTAACCTGTACTAGTGGGAGGTGTCCCTGCCTATGGCAGGGGGTTGAAACTAGATGATCCTTGAGGTCCCTTCCAACCTTACCATTCTATGATCTGTGGTAAAATTTCTAGCCACCATGTTTCAATCATGAAGAAAAACATGAGGAAATTCTGTAATACTGTGAGTGAGATGGTTACCCAAACATCCAGCATGCTCTTAGAGAAGGAAATGGCAAGGAGATTGTTATAGGTTTAAGGTTAATTGGTATAACCATAGAGAAATACCTCCAGAGGACCCAAAAGTCCCAGGAGACCAAAGATACTGTCCCAGTGGGAGGTGCAGGGTCTTGCAATCCTAGACTGGTAAGGTTGGCAGGGACCTCAAAGATCATCTAGTTCCAAAATTAAGCAAAGCAGAATATTAAAAAAATAAACTCAAAGATCCAACTGATTTAAATAACTCACATCTTAAGTTATATAAGCATTAATTTTATTGCAAAGAAAGACGTCGATCTGTGTGTTTGCACTGTTCACTTTCCAGCTACAGACCCTGTTGCTGCCCTGTGTTGCCAAAGAATTTTCACTTTGCATTCTGCTTGTTTCAGAAAGCCAACCTTCACTGACATGTCTGCTGTGCTGATGGAGATAACATTGGTGCTTTATGTAACTTGATTGGTTTGTTGTTTGGGTGGGTTTCGTTCTTTGCTTGTTTGTTTTGGGGGATTTGGGTTATTTGGTATTTTTTTGTGCTATTCTTGAAGTATAAACCAGTGTTGCAGTATAAGCCAGCATAAAACAGATAGATATATCCAGTACCTGAAGGGAGTCTACAGGAAATCTGGGGAGGGACTGTTTACAGAGCATGTAGTGATATGATAAGGGGGAATGGCTTTAAGCTAGAAAAGCATAGGTCTGAATTGAATATTAGGAAGAAATTTTTTACAGTGAGGGTGGTGAGACACTGGAACAGGTTGCCCAGGGAGGTCATGGATGCCTTCTCCCTGCCAGTGTTCAAGGCCGTGTTCCACAGGGCGATCACAGGATGTTAGGGGCTGGAAGGGACCTAAAGAGATCAAGTCCAACCCCTCGGCCAGAGCAGGACCATACAATCTATCTTAGGTACAGAGAAACGCATCCGGATGGGCCTTGAAAGTCTCCAGAAAAGGAGACTCTGCAACCCCTGTGGGGAGCCTGTTCCACTGTTCTGTGACCCTTACAGTAAAGAAGTTCCTCCTTGCATTGAGGTGGAATTTCCTATGCTGCAGTTTATATCCATTGCTCCTTGTCCTACTGTCCCAGGTTGCCTTGAGCAACCTGGTCTAGTGGAAGGTGTTCCTCTCCACAGTGTGGGGTTGTAAGTTGATAATCTTTAAGGTCCTTTCCAGATCAAACCATTTCATGTTTGTATCAATTTCAACTGTCTCATAAATATACCTGGCATACTTTGTCTTACCAGACTAAGATAACAACCAATGTAAGAATTATATACATCACAATAAAATCCTGGAATTATACTTGATTTTTTTCTGTGAAACTTTTTGTCTCAGGATTTAAGTGTAGAATGATAGAAGCTTCAAATGCTCTCTCTTCACCAACTCCTAAGAGCTAGTTTTCTTTTGCCCTCTTCCCTTCTTTTTGGTCTTCCATTGTCTTTTCAATCTGTGTCCAATCTGGCCTTTTGAACTGGAGTGGCTGCCATCTTCTCTGGCTTTTTGCCAGACTAGTGAGGTAGAGTGAAATAGAATAGGGACAAAAAGTCCTACAGTGTAAAATGAGTCATAAAGCAAAATGGAAGAACATAGAGTGTGATGTTCCACTCTTGCAATGCACATCACACTGCAGCATGACATGTTGCATCTGGGGCTGCATATGTATAATCATACCTCATGTGACACATACATGTTAAACACCTGAATTAACTCCACCAGGGACTATACTACTTGTTTGCAAACACACAAGTAGGAGAGTAATATATCATGGAATCATAGAATCACAGAAGCATAGAAGGAGTCAGGCTTGGAAGGGACCACAAGGATCACCCAGTTCTAAACCCCCTGCCAATGCCCAGGGACACCTCACACTAGATCACACTGTCCACAGTCTCATCCAGCCTGGCCTTAAACACCTCTAGGGATGGGACCTCAACCACCTCCCTGGGAAACTCTTGTTCTTAACATGCTACACATTCTCCAGATGACCTTAAGTCTGTGTTTGAAAAGAGTTTCCCTGTGTGGAAGAAACTCTCTTCAAAGGAAGGTGATATTGGAAAGTGGACTGATGCATATTTATTTTTTAAAAGTAGCACAATAAGAACAGATCCTACCAACAGATCCTATAGAAATGACAGTCGTTCAGTTCTCTAGTGAAGCTGTTAGGATGAAAGCTCAATGGAGTTTGACTGAATTATGTGAACTCTCCAATCTCCAGTTCAGCTATTTTCACAAGCTGTTTTCCAAGGAGAAGTCAAAATGACAGTCAACCAAAACCCCACTGTGAAAAAAACCCTACTCTTCCTATCCTCCATGCAAACAAATTCTTTTCTGTAAAGTCCCTCATTTTTAAAATATGTATTCAGTCATCAAGAGCACATTTTGTCTTTGACTAGCTGCTTTAAAAAAAAAATCTACATCTAGGAGGGTAATATTTCATAGTTTTATGACTGCATTATTTTACCCATGTTTCCATTCCATCTTTTTGGGACACATATATTTCTTTTGTTACCATTGGACCTGATATCCTCCATTGTTTAACAAAATAATTAGCTCGAACAATAATTCAGACTTGTACAGCTCATTCAGTGGGTTCCCAAAGATTTTGGAAACTTAACAAGTTCATATTTTGCTTTTTCTTTTCCCACCAAGGCATGTGCAAATCTCCTGGTAAACTCACAATGCTGTACTGAACTGCCATTTGGCAGAAAGAGAAAGGGAAATTGTGGTCAGTTATCAAACTTCTATGTGCCAACAAGTATGGGAGAGCCCAGACATTGCTCAGTTTCTCCAGACAACCAAAAGAAACTTATTTTCTCAACATGAAGAAAAAAATTTTGTCAAGAATAGTGCTGCATGTTAGGGTGACTGCATATGAAATTAAAGTGGGATGTAATTAAGATGGCATAAGGACCTGACCAGGGTGCATGCAAGGGATCCTCTGGGGAAAGAAACAAAGAAAAATGCATCTGGAGGTACCAACCTCAGTCAGAGACCTGTCAAAGAAGAACATCATACCTCCATTCTACTCAAAGTATAGAACTTCTGTTATGAGCCAGACCTCCCCTTACTGACCATCATTGATTGGGGGAGGGGGGG
>VWZE01016966.1:253758-288343 GCA_013396675.1 Eubucco bourcierii
GGAAGCAGTGATAAGGTTCACATAATTCCCTTGGAGTAAAAGAAAGACAAAGCGATGCCAAAATGAACTGGGATCATTAACTTGAATCTGGAGAGAAAAGCAGTGGGAAAAATACATCTCAAAGAGAAGAGAGATCACCACTTCCCTGGCTTGAAAATCACAGCATTGCCATAGGAGCAGTTCCGAGTGGTGGTGGAGCAGGACTGTGCCACTTGGCTTTTCTCCTGGACACAGGCAGCAGAGGGAACCCAACGCTGCGGCGCTGCCAGTACAGGTTGCCTGCCGAGGTGCGGGGCCATGCGGAGTGGCAGTGACAGTGAGGCTTACTCTGATCTCCTGTCCCCTCCTGCTTCCCCAGAAACCCCCCACCGTGCACCACGTGTGTGTGTCCCCAGTGCTGTGCAGAGCACCATGTGCACACCTGCTCTTCAGTAGCACTGTTTGAGGCAACCCCAACACTCTGGGTCTCACAAGTCCACTGGGCTTCAGCACTGTTGTGCTCCATCTTGCAATTATAAGCCATCTGACAGTGCTGCAACTTACATCACCCCCATAGGCACACTCTGGGCATGGTTTTTTGGAGAGCAGACCAGGCATCTGACATTACCTTAAGCTCTTCAACTAAATTTCTGAGTATCAAGTGTGGCAAGCAGATGGACACAAGTGATTCTGCCACTCTGCACTGGTGAGATGTTGCCTAGAGTACTGTGTTGAGCTCTAGGGCACTCAATACAGGATGAACTTGGGCATCAGGAAGAAGTTCTTTAAAAGGAGGGTAGTGGAACACTGTAACAGGTTGCCCAGGGAGGTAGTTGAGGCCCCATCCTTGAATACATTCAAGGTTAGGCTTGACAGGGCTCTGGGCAACCTGATGTAATGGATAGGATGTCCCTGCTGATTGCAGGGGGTTTGGACTAGATGACCTTCAGAGGTCCCTTTCAACCCAAGCCATTCTCTGATGCTATGGACCTGATGGAGCAGGTCCAGAAGAGGGCCACAAAAATAACCAGACAGTAGGAGCACCTCTTTTACAAAGACAGTCCAAGAGAGTTCAGGTTGTTCAACCTAGAGAAGAGAAGGCTGCAGGAGGAACTTAATGGCAGCCTTACAACTTTTAAAGGGAGCCTACAAGAAAGCTAGGGCAGGGCTGTTTAAAAAGGCCTGTAGCAAGAGGTAGTGTTTTTAAACTAGAGAAGGGTAGATTTAAATTGCACATTAGGAAAAAGTTCTTTACTGTGAAGGTGGTGGAACACTGCAACTGGTTGCCCAGGGAGGTGGTAAAGGTCTCATCTCTGGAAATGTTCAAAGTCAGGCTTAACGGGGCTCTCTGCAGCCTGATCTAGTTGGGGATGCCCCTGCTTACTGCAGGGTGATTGGACAAGATGACCTTTAAATGTTCTTTCCAACCCATTGCATTTTATGATTCTATGATCTGTGCCAAGAAATACACACTGTACTTCTGCTATGATAGTATTTCTGTTCTGCTCTTGCATGGTCTAATGCAAACATGCCCAGCCCAGATTATTACTACTGGTGGAAAGCTTCCACTACGGAAAGAAAAGAGCAACCTTCTTGAAAGGTTAAAAGGTCACTCAGCTTCTTTGTAGCACTTTGCACCATATCAGAATGGAAACTTCAGGAAGGCCACTATGCCTTTTCTTCTTTGTTTTTTTAAAGGAAAATAATTGTCAGATCTGAAATGTTGAGGCTGAATTGTCAGTTTAAGGTTTACATAAAGCAGATGTCTGGCAAAGGCTGCGCATCTCTTCAGCAAGACTTCTAGAAACACACAACACAAAATTTTAGAAATCTGTCTTGATTATGTAACTTGAGATATGTAAAATAAAGAAATATGACTGTCAAGTAACTGGTTCATGGAATGCATTGGTCATATCTGTGGTGATTTGTAATGTGCTGTGTGCTGGTTAAAAGAGTAGATCTGAATATGAACTCATTTTATCACCTGTGTTTTAATACATCAGCAGTTAAACATGCATGGTGACTGAGATGATCAGCTGCATAGGATCTCTGACTCACCTCTTGAAAATGAATCCATGACACTTCACTTTCAACACACTGGAAAACAACCTGTTCATCATTGCCACTGAGGCTACAGTTCCCTGACATTTTCTTGCTTGGGGAGTTTGCCAAGAGGTTTTTTGGTTACTCACTGCTGTTGCATAACATTATTCTTCTCCTTTTGTTAGGATGTTGTGCTCAGCAAATAATAACTGGTGCAAGGGGCACATGAGAACAGAAGCCATGTAAACATCAAGATGTAAAGGCAAATCTGTACCACCAATAAAAAAGAAACTGGTGACATTAGCTGAACCAGAAAAAAACGAGATTGTAAGAGTCAGAATGAGGCAGCAGGCTGCACCTTTGCAATGTTTGATGGCATATACTCGTGTTCTGATTTTTATTTTTCCCCCTTTTCCCAGGAAAGAGGATGTTAGGCTACAGAATCACAATCAAATGTTGAACAAACAGAAAATGGAGTTGCAATTTCTCATTTCCTTACTCCTTTTGGGACTGGTAAGAAATGTGCTCCATTTTAGAAACATTTCTGAAATGAGCTCCAGAGCATAATAGGGACAATAGGGTGAGAAAGTAGAGGTGAAAATAAAGGGCAAAGGAAAGAGATGTGGGTTAGGAAATGCACTTCGAGGTCAGGTAAGTATGCTATTAGCACTCCTGACCTGTGTATATGTTCAGGGAGCTTTCTGAATCGTTGTTTTGATAAGCAGTGAGCACAGTAGGTTTGTGTTAACAAAAAGCTAAGTCAGCCAAAGAAAAGTGTCAGGTCCAGCATTTGTTAAACTTGGCCTAAAACTGAACACTTCACGAATGAACCTCTTGTGGTTTTCATTAAACCAACATATATGTGAGCTGATAGGAAAGCACTTACCTGAAGTCCTAGAATGGCAATGCAGAAACAGCACACCCGTGGGGATCACAGAACCCAGCTTGACTAGGAAGCCTCAGAATGATTTTCTTTTCTGTTCCTTCTCATTATAAAAATACATCAATTGGCTTCTAAAAGAATAATGAACAAATAGTCTCTGATATAAAAAATAACATCAAATCACATACATGCTGAACTCTTTAAGCTGTATGCATTTTTCCCATAAGCAGAAATTCGAGAATTGGAGCAATCTAAATTTTTCTCTCCCTTTATTCCATAATGATAATGCCTTCATTTGAATCCTTTCACCTTTCCCCCAAGGGGTTACACAATATTAACTACCAGATGACACAGAACGAAACGTTCACATGATATATTTCTTACTCAGGTCCTCACAGGGGAACTAGGTTGAATATCACAAGGTCATTTGGTTTTCACAAGACAGTTGGGCAAGATCCTGTTGCTGGGACTCAGCACAGAACCTGTATCCGATAACACACAGGTCTGAACAGCAGCCAGGATGCTTATTTTTTTTTTAAAGTCTATGTGTATTGTGTGTTTGCTTAACTTTAGCTTGCCACACATGATCCTCACACATACTGTCAGCAAGCATCTATCATTTATGTTCTCGCTGAAGAAACTTTGTCATGGTGAACTGCTGAACATAACTGGATCCCAGCGTGACTCCAGTGGTGGAAAGTGCTCAGCGCTGCACAGAACATGGTGTAAAGGAAACAACTTCAGAAGAAAGCTCTTCTCCTAACCTACAACCTAGAAACTAGTTTTTCCATGATAAACAGAGAAGGCAATTATATTTGCTATATATTTCACTCCCATAGATTGAATAAATCTTCAGAAAATTCCTTCCTCACAGCATAAATTAGTATCACATGGGATCCACATACACCCATTCAGAATGACACCATGGAAAATTAACCACACCTCTTCACAGGACACCACTCATCCACCCTCTGTGCACCAGTCCCAGCAACCACGACAGATATAGTAACAAAGCCACTTTCAGGATAGCAAAAGGAATTGGAGAGACTTTTGTTTTGGCCAGAGTTCTGGTTTGCACATCCAGGATTTTAAATAGAGAATTATCCAGAATCAACAGGATTTGGCGCCATCAGTAGAGGAGCACAGATGCTAAGTAGAGGCTGAGCTAAGAGTCTTATGTAACCCATTGCTGCCTTAAGCTGAGTCAAAGTCAGACACTAGTTGGGCTGAAACTCTGTGTCATAGCTGGTAAGGCTGTTTTTGAATAAACAAATTCCTTCTTAAAACACAAAAGTGATCGAATCAATTCTCATAAAAGGCAAAGATTACTGTGTCTTGCCACTGTGGCCAAACCAGTAGCTATTTCTGGTTTCCATATGCATTAGCGACGCCTGTACACACATAGATTTGGATATGAAACTGAAGGGACTCCCTTTGGAAATTTAGCTTAACATAAATTTTAAAGTACACTTCCTGGATTTTTCTAGACAATAGAAATGTTTCTTTTGTGTTTTTGAGGACATTCACTACCTCTTGCATGAATTTACATCAGCTTAGCATGTTCAAACCCAGAATCCAATCAAAAGAAAGTCCTGAATGCAAGTTAATTCTAAACATAAAAAGATACAAACACACCTAGGAAAAAAACAATCTCGGACTGCATGACACAATTTCTGTGCAATCTGAGTCTCTTTTCCTAAATTGCTCTTTAGCAAAATGAAGTTCTTTTTCTTTTGTTTGTACAGATACCTCATTTTTTTCTTTCTTGTGAAATATAACATCCTTAAATTATGCTCTTCTGATTCAGTAGGTCTCTTTGTTGAACTCTAGGAGCTATATTCCCATCCAGAGACTTACTTTTATCTTTAATATTGATAAAGGTAAAACCAGAGAGGGAAAGCTTTCTTAGCTACAGTGCTAATATTTAGCATGTAATTCACTTCACAGCAACAGAGCTTTAGCCTAGACTGCCAAACAAGCAATAAACCCCTTAAATGGCTCTGGGACCACTGGGGCCAGTGTTGTGAAGAATTCATGAAACAGGGCCTGCAAAAGCTGCTACTTTGATATTGCTTTCAGTGCCTGGAGCTTTCTATCTGCATCCAACCAAGCCTCTTTTGTAATCCATGCCATTGATTCATCCTCAAGAGCATGGCTCTGGGCAAAAAGTTTGAGATGGAGGTCAAAGCCAGAGCTGAAAGTCACTGCCATCCTCTCCAAGGTGGCCAGGCTGGTGCTTTCTGGCTGTTTGACTCAGCAGAAAGGCTCAATGCCAGTTGGTTGGGGAACAGAGCTTTTCCCCATGTTGCAGCTCACAGCCAGCAAAGGAAGGAGAGGAGGAATGGATGGGGAGGTGACGAAAAAAAAAACAAACAAAAAAAAAATCAAATAAAAATGAGCCCTGCTAAAAGAAATCAAATAAAAATGAGCCCTGCTAATAAAAGACCAAGAGCACTCTGTGATACAGAGACATGTTCTGCTGATATATTCAGAACATAATAATAAAATCCATTTATTTCATCATTTTCAATCTTCCTTCTTTATGTTTTTTTGCTTACAGGACTTACCAGGACCCCTTACTGTGCTTCATTTCCATTACTCTTTCCACTCTAGTTGCTTTAGTACCATGAAGATTTCTTTACCTTTTTTCCTTTTTTCTTTTTTTCTTTTTTTTTTCAGTAATATAGTCTAGGGTATTTTTTATTCCTTCATGCTTGATAGTAATTTTCTGCAGTCTCCTTTGGCCTCTGTGGCTGTTTACAATGATTAGCAGTTTGCAAGAGGTAATGAGTTTCTATCTTCTCCCTCTCTCTCTCTCTCTCTCTCTCTCTCTCTCTTTCTCTCTCTGCTCCTTTTCCTGGCACAGTCTTTCAGTTATTCAAAGTAAGCAGACAACTGCATAATCGAGAATCTTAATGCCAACAAGAAAATATAATTGAGCCTTCTAAATACTAAGGAGAAAGAGGGAGAGCTTGATAAGCATTGCCACATTTTCTTTCAAGTCATGAGGTTGGGATTTTTTTCTCTACCACTTAATTTCTGTTTAGGAACAAAAGATTTTTGTGTTTGCAAGAAAGAGGAGATGAGTGATTTGAGATTTGCATTTTCTCTTCACTAGAGCCTGGCATTTATTGAAAATAAAGATTTCCATCTTACAAATGAAAGCATCTGTTTAAATAAAAAGCCACTTGAGAAAGAAATCATAAAAATAGTTATTATTTTTCCAAAGCAGGACTGAAATATCCAGAGGTCAATAGAAAATGGCTAGCACTCATATAAAGGTGTCCTTTTCATTTTTCTGAAGCTTCCATCTAGGCTGTGGATAAAAAACCAAAATATGTTAAATGATTTGTCCTTGTTTCACACAAAGTATCTTGACTCTCTCAAAAAAACTTTTACAGAAGCTTTTGAAGTGTATCCAATTTCATGAAGCTTATTCATCAAAACTTGTTGGCTGTATGCAAAGCCATAGTCCTTATCAAAACACCATCTTGTGTTCTGGGGAAAGACATCCAAAGTCAGTCAAACAGTGCTGAACCTCAGAGCATTGCCCTCCCAACACCCCCAGAAAGACACTGTGGTGTTACCTGCTGCAATAAGTGGTTTGGTGCAATGCTGGTCCTGTTACCAATTATAATATGGTGACAAGGACACTTAAGGTGTCCTGCACTGGGAGTTTGCTGGTTTTATGACTCTGGTGACCTTGGGAATATCTCCAAGACATTGCTGGCGACATTCAGGTCTCTTTATTTCCCTTAAGCTGCTGGGGAAAACAACTTGCATGGTTCTTCATGCATTATGAAAAAAATTGGTTTTGGAAGGCAGAATTATAAAAATTAAACCAAGAAAAATGTGGAGATTGATTGCTCTCACTTAAACTCTGCCTCAATATGACCTGAGATTTTCAGAGAGGAATTCTAAGGAGTTATTCTCAGATACCTCCTCAGCCTTGGAAGTACCTGAAAGTAATTGATTTCTGCACTTTGACTACTGAACTCCCTACACGCCTGAGCAGAGACTCTCAAATGCCACTTCAGAGACCAAACTGGCCTGGTGCATTTGGATTTTTCATTAATTCACTCAGACATTTCAATCCAAAAGCTCATCATGAAGGCATACTTCTGCTATTCCCAACGTTTGCAAAATTGTTTCTTAAGTACAGCATTCACACAGGGTGTTGCAAACCATTCTGAGGCTCTTTTCAGCCTAAGGGGACTTGATGCTCCCATATCACAAGAGGCAGCCAAGACTGAGCTGGGATCAGAATGCTTTTATTTCTTGCTAAGGCTCATCTTTATGGGGCAAGTGACAGCAACAAACTAAGACAAGCAGAGTCTGAGTGCTCTAGCTAGCACTAGAGCCTCTGTTTTGAGGCAGTACCTGGTTTCTGGTCCCAGATGAAGAATTTCATCTGGGAAAATCTACAAGAGGGCTGGGGAGGGATTATTTACAAGGTCTTGCAATGACAGGACAAGGGGCAATGGGTTTAAACTGGCAGAGGGGAGATTTAGATTGGATGTTAGGAGGAAGTTCTTTCCAGTGAGGGTGGTGAGACACTGGAACAGGTTGCCCAGGGAGGTTGTGGATGCTCCCTCCCTGGAGGAGTTCAAGGCCAGATTGGATGAGGCCTTGAGTGAGCTGTACTAGTGGGAGGTGTCCCTGCCTGTGGCAGGGGGTTGGAACTAGATGATCCTTGAGGTCCCTTCCAACCTTACCATTCTATGAATTTGCTTATACATTTTGTATTGGAGAGTCACTGAAAAAAAATGTCAAACACCTGAGAAGTGCACAGCAAGGATCATTCTCACCCACCACACTCACTTAGGCTCAGAGACCCAAGAAAAATGTTTCCTGGAAAAAAAAAATTAAATATATCTCAGTAGTTTCCTCAAAAGTTAATTTTCAGAAAGCTGAGCTCATTTTATATTGTATTTGATGCTGCAACCTTTCCCTTTTTCTTGTTGAGAAAATAGTATTTTAAAAGATTCTGTGATGCTTTTGGAAAAACATACACAGCTGCTTTACCTTGCACCTGAAACCCAGCCAAGGTCAGCTAGAGAAGATCCTCTATCCTGCTGCTCCTCAAAAAGCTCAAGTCAACCAGATGTGTTGAAGTTCTGTACAAGAGCCATATTTGGTGATGGTTCATGGGTTAACTCAGGTTCAAGACCGGTGCCAACAGGCACACCAGATTCAGTCAGCC
This sequence comes from Eubucco bourcierii, assembly GCA_013396675.1. Classification (NCBI taxonomy): domain Eukaryota; kingdom Metazoa; phylum Chordata; class Aves; order Piciformes; family Ramphastidae; genus Eubucco; species Eubucco bourcierii. The sequence continues at coordinate 261,867 of VWZE01016966.1, forward strand.
AGTTCTAGGAAAAAACATTTAGCTCTCTGGATATAAGTCATGCTCTAACCTCAGGGCCAGAGGGCAATTCCTGATCCATTCCAGTAAAAATGTAGCCAGGGAGACCATTGCCCTAAGAATATGTAGATAGGATTGGCATACATTATTAATGATTATTGTTACCTGCCTCTTGTCTTAGAAGACTGACCTCAGCAGAATACTTTGCAGTAACCAAGTATATGGAACATTAATGTGGGAGCTCTTGCACACGCTGCTTTTGTTTTAAAGAGCACATGGACTCGATGATCTTAGAGGTCTTTTCCAGATGTCACAGTTCTGTGGTTCTATGGCCAGTGTAGCTCTGGTACTGCTTTCTCCACTCTTTGGTTCTCTCTCAGTTCAAGTTTGTCCTCTACATTTTCCAGTTGTCATACTGAAGTTTTTTGGGCAGAATTCACATGCCTGTCAAAGTTTGGCCTGGCTTGTGTCTCTTTACCACACTTACACGCTTGTATGCACTCTAGCATGACAAGAAGAGAAGTTTAACACACTGGAAATAAACCCTATTGTTCTTACCAATAGGCAAGCCCATTATCATCAGCCTTAACTTCACTGAGAGTGAACATGTTCTGACTTATACAGCATGATTTTTCCATTCTCCCACTGATCTCTCTGTGTTTTATTTTAAGCTCTTTGTATCTGAATATAGGCCAACTTTAGAAATTTCAGCTGTTCACACAAAAACAATCTACTCAGTCCCAGCCATGAGCCCAGTCAGTTAAACTACACAAGAAACAGAAAATTAAAATGGTGGTCATGTTTTGTTTTGGTTTGTTTTGGTTTTTAAGTAAACTCCAGATGGAAAAGAGACAAATTTTCCCTTGCTACACTCCTACTTAGGGGCAGGGTTCCTTCTGCAGGGGGTTTGTATGGCTCCAGCTGAGCCCAGATCAGGAGTTAGTCCTAGGAGGGAGTTGATGCCCAGCTTAGACAATATCAATAGGTATATTCAAGGATCAGTTTGGTAGGAAGAGACCATTTGAGGGCTGTGATCTGTTTTCCTGCTCTTGACTAGAGAGCAAATCAAGTCAAAGACTCAATTAGGCTGCATCACTAAGTCACTCATCCAAATGTTGATTTCATTAAGCGCTACAATCCTGTGCTTCTTGTTTGGTTCATTTTGTTTACTTTTGTTAGTAGTGTCACACCTTTGCTTTAGTTTTTTACTCTATTTATTAGACATCTATTTCTCCAGAATCTTCTTCTGTTTTTAGTATTTTGGAGCATGATGAAATGATTTTTTTATTTGTTTGTTTCTTCTTATTTTCTTGCATGAAGGCAATGAGTTGAATTTCATTAGGTTTGACACAAGGAATTAGGTTATCTGTTTTCTTGCATTTTTTGCCACTGGATGGCTATGGAATGATGTACAAAAGAACCCATCCTGGGTCTCACTAGAATGAGATAGAGATAAAAGAATTCTGGTTTCACATTTTGGTATTCCCAAAATTTCACATTTTGGTATTCCACATTTTGGTTTCTAAGGGACAGGTTGGCTTTTCTGCCTCCAACAGCATACAGGAAGATCCTGTTGAATTGTTTATTTTTTCAGGCCTTTTCTGAAGCATTCGTTTCAAATACATTAATTAATTTCAAAATTAGTAATTCTTAGGCAAAACTAGCAATGATCTGATGCATTTGTTTTCTGGAGTGAACTGAATCAGCAATGAACTAAGATTTTCATAGTAGCTGAGTTTTAGTTACCATCATGATATAAAATAATGTAAAAAAAAAAGGTTTGTTTTGCAAAGTCTTAAGTGCTTCAATATCTTTGCACATGAATATCTGGAAAATTGAGAAGAAATACTATTACCATTTAAATAACCTCCAGTTGGGAGTTTAGAATCTTGGAAAAAAAAAAAAGACATGCTCTTTTGAAGTTTTTCCTGCCAAGCATGAGTAAAACAACAGGTCTGCATTCAGAGTCTGGCTCATGGGTATTCATTAAAGCAAATAAACAATGAAATAGTGAAGAAAGCATTACAGAGCTTACAGCCTGGTCTGGTATCAGATGAATAATAAATACATCAGTGTTGGCTGAGCAATGGCAAAATATATTTCTACATACCAGGAGATAATGCACTCACTCAAGGAGCCTTGTATATGTAAAGGGATTTCTGAATAAACCCATTGCAATACAATTGACAATTTGTTATTGTTAATCCTAAGGCTTTGAATTTTGATCCTCCAGCTTTCTTCCCCTGTGTTGCAGTAAATACATATGTAAGCCCAATACAGGTGAAAGAGTGAACTACAGAAAACACAGTTCCTGGAGAGAGTTGCTAGAGCCAGCTGAAACAATCATCCTGCTTTGGCTGCCATGCTTCAACACAATGTGTTTAGGAGTGGTGATATATTTTAGTGACAATTATTCTTTTTCTTTTAGGTTTTTTGTTGTTGTTGTTGTTGGTTTTGTAGGTTTTTTTTTCCCATTGCTAATTCCTAGCCAACATATTTTAAACTCCACGGGTGCCAAGTGACAAAATGTCTTCAGTCTTTTACCACACACACTTAGTAATCACAACAACATTTTTGTATTATTATAGGCAGTATTGGCAGTATGTGCAATTATGCATGGAATAAATAGCTCACATTAGCAGTTTGCCTTTAAAATTCGTGGTAGCAGCCAGCTTAATTAAGCGCATCTTTCTGGGAAATTAGTAGTAATGGTAATGAATGAACCTGCTGCTGACCTGCAGCAGTGAGAAGCTGTTCAGAACATTTCTGAGTGTGAAACTAGGGAACACCTACATCTGCCTGGATTGTAACTACTCCCTAACACTGCCAATGGTAAGCCAAAATTGCCATTATTTGGCTTAGTTTGATAAATATCCTTTTCTTCCATACTAGCCGCTACAAGTAATTGTTGGGTCTTTTTTTTTCCTGCAGGAGGAAGCCTGGGCCAGTACGGATGTCCCATGATGTTCCACTGTTTTCCACTGCTAGGACTTCCAGCAGCATTTTGAGCAGACGAAATGCTACCAAGTGATTAGGTGTCCAAACTCTACTGCAAAAAAAAAAATAATTTTAAGAATAGCTTAAGCATTTTGGTTAGTTAAGCAGGAGCAGGAAGCATACCTTTGGTTTCACCCAACACCACATCTATTGGGAGGTGTCCCTGCCTATGGCAGGGGGTTGGAACTAGATGATCCTTGAGGTCCCTTCCAACCTTACCATCCTATGATTCTATGATTCTATTCAGACTGTAACAACTCAAAATATGTCTGGGTGCTGGGGGAGAAAATACCTTCTGCAAGAGATTTGTCTTTGATTTTACAAAAAATACTTTTCAATTAAAAAAAAAAAAAAAAAAAAAAAAACCTTTTTTTTTTTTTTTTTTTTTTTTCCCACTGGAAAATTCCCATCTAGTTCTAGCATTGACAGATTGTAACTCCTGAGGAAAAGCCAAAAACAAACACAAAGACACAGGCCCTGGAAAACTTGCCTTGCAAGGAAAAATGAAAAAGCTGAGGGCAAACATTTGACAAAGATGGAAAGAAAAATAGCTGTTTAAACATATTTGAACTGCATAAACACTAAGCATGGAGAGAATTTCTGTAGTTAGACACATGCTGTCGTAGAATATATTAAGGACACTTAGAGTCATGCGGTGGCCTCACAAGGCAGCGACACAGAGAGGGAGAGAAGATTTTTATGGATAACATCTATTTTACTAATAGAAATAGGAAAATGGAAAAGGTTAGAAGGACACAACCTTAATATTTGGAACTTGGAGAGGGAAGTAGAAAACAAGCCAAACAAATGGAAATGTTAAAAAATATAACTGGTATTATATAGGAAGAACTATGGAATATCTTATGTCTGTCATGGTAAGAAAATGTGCTGAACATCCTAACAAGCCATTTTCTGTTTTTTTCCCATATTTGTCCAGTTCAGCAACATAGAAAGACCTTGAATACCATGCATAGGACACTGTAGACACAAAGAAGGTATTGTTGGCAGGCAATGAGTTATCACCGAAGATAATTTTTTTAATAAAACCTATTGCATTCTTCAAATAATTTTCTAGGAAAAGACATAATTGAAAGCTAAAAATCAGTAAAACTAAACAAGAAAAAGAATCTGGGAGGAAAGAGTGTTTCGTACCACGAGCAGTCTCTTTCAGCCACTTAAGCTCTTTCAAAGGACTCCATCAGAAACAAAATCTGCAGCAAAGAGAAGAGAAATGGAGGGAAACAATTCTTCTTCCTCCTTTTTCTCCTCATTTATTAGAAATACGTAGCATCTCACCTAAGCAAAACAAAGAAAGAAAGAAGAGACAATGAAAAGTATCATGCAAAGTCTCTGAGAAGATGACCAGACAAGGAAGACCTCTATTTCCAAGGGGGAAATAATTTAAGCAATAGTAAGAATATAATTAAGAATCCCAACCATCAGAATTCAAACATTTTTTTTCAGTTCATGATAGGGTCAAAAGTTCAACAAAGCTAGCTGTCCAAAGCTTACCTGAAAACTTTAATGAAAAAAAAATTTAGTAACCACAAATAATCAGGAACCATAAAGTGCAGGACTGATACCTCTATGTGCTTTTGACTCGATGGCCATCAGACAAATTTTGGCTGATATAAAGTCACTGAACAAAGACAAAAATTTATGTAAAATGTACATAAAACCATAAAAGATCCCAAAACATCAATGTCTCAGGACTAGTGGTTAGAGTATTTTCAGTAGTCCAGAGGAAATATTTCTAGGACTTTCTTCAAAGTGCTTGGATCCTATAACCCAGCAAGTGAACTGGGAGTCCAAAAAGAGGTAAAGGAGAAGACAGAGCCAAAGGTACTGGGATGCATCTGAGTCATCTATAGGGTTACTGAGCTATGCTTGGTGCTTAACTGCTGATCAGATACAACAGCAATGCTCCCCCATAACTGTGCCATGGAAATAAAACTAGGGGGGAAAAAAAAAAAATCTATGCACATCTCATGTTAGCACTGCTTCAGATTAAGTCTCTGTTACTGTTCCAGGGTAGACCATAATACTTATGCAATCTATGCACAGTCTGACTGGCCAGAGTTAAGAAAAAGGCATCTGGATTTGCATTTTTGCCAGTCTATAGAGAGTTTTCAAAAGTTTAAAAAGCAAAATAAAACCAACTAAACCCTCTACACCTCCATGCCCATCCCAAGGAGATGTAAGAAGCAGAGGATGCTTGGGGAATTACACTGCTAATCAGCTTCTCGGGGTTTCAGGGGGTCCTTATCCAAGCCCTGGGGCCAGCAGCACAAACAGTGCCTTGTTCTGAGCAGCAGTGGCTGAATTCTCCTGCCATGTGGTGACATTGGTTCAGGGAAAAAGAAAGAGGAGGGGGAAGGGGAGAAGCCCTGCCATTTTCATCAGTCAGACAGCAAATCAAGGAAGGAGCAGAAGTTGTTTAGGACTGTCTAGCAAGTGACAACTGTTTGATTGGCAGAAAGCCACGATGAGCATGCTGTGCCTTTAAAATAGGTGTCTATCTGCAGCTTGGAATATATTCAAATCAGGTTGCATAAAAAGCTGTTCCAGCTACTTACAAGCTACTTACAGTAATTAAAAACAGAGAGCTGCCTTTGTCTCTCAGAACCTGCACAGAATAAAAACCAAGCAGAACACAACAAAACACAAAAAGCAATTTCCAAGGTCAGTTCTGAGATACTGTCATCCTTTTCTGTATATCAAATTTATGTTCATATACAGAGGGCAGCACAAAGCCACTTCTCTGCAACTCTTCATGACATACACTGCAAGAGGTGAGGGTCTTCCCAAAAATATAAGCAGTTAGTCTATGTAACTTGGGTTGTAAAATACATACAGGGAAAAATTAAACAAGCTGTGAGCCAGCAGGGTTAGGAGTAGGCACGCAAACTATCGTGCTCCAGCCTCCAGCTCATCTTGCCTTTAACCTCAGATTCAGCTGCATTAATCAAAAGTATCACACACCCAGAGATTCAGCTTCTGAGTGTTCCCAAGGCATTTTAGCAGTGTTGGGACAGACACAAGGAACAAGCAAGAACTGGATGCTGTCTGCCACACACCAATGCACTGTGATTTGCCCTGGAACCTCTCAATGTATGCAATACATGGAGGTTACCTTAGTCTACCCCAATGCTCTGTGAATGTGTGCATCTTTGCAAGAACATGAATTACTTTAATGAAAAGTTTTCTATCTCAATCTACTCTACTTACAAATATGCATCTTAATTGTATGTCAAGAGGTCAGAAGTGCATCACTTCTTTGGCAGAGGAAGCACTCGCCCTTAGATGTCTAAAAGAGTAGGGCTCTCAGACAGCTGCCATTGCTGTGCTTTACTTCCAGCATGGTTAGGTGGCAGGATATTAACTTTGACACAGTTCAGAAACATGGAGTGAAATACAGTACAATGTATCAAAGAACATCAATGTACGCAGTATATCAGTACTATATATACACATGGAACAACTGAACCATCGCAGCAACCCCACGCAGCACTACAGCCTGGGGACAGAGTGGCTGCAGAGTAGACAGACAGAAAAGTAGCTGAACATGAGCCAGCATTGTGCCCAGGTGGGCAGGAGAGCAAATGGCATCCTGGCCTGTATCAGGAACAGTGTGGCCAGTAGGACAAGGGAGGTTATTCTGCCTCTGTACTCAAGCAGTGGTCAGGCCACACCTTGAGTACTGTGTCCAGTTCTGGGCCTCTCAATTCAAGAGAGATATTGAGCTACTGAAATGTGTCCAGAGAAGGGCAATGAAGCTGATGAGGGGCCTGGGACACAGCCCTGTGAGGAGAGGCTGAGGGAGCTGGGGGTGCATAGCCTGGAGAAGAGGAGGCTCAGGGGTGACCTCATTGCTGTCTACAACTACCTGAAAGGAGGTTGTAACCAGGTGGGGGTCAGTCTCTTGTCCCAGGCAACCAGCAACAGAACAAGGGGACACAGTCTCAAGGCACAAGCCAAGGGAGGTCTAGGCTGGATATTAGGAGGAAGTTCTTCACAGAGAGAGTGACTGGCATTGGAATGGGCTACCCAGGGAGGTGGTAGAGTTGCCATCCCTGGAGATGTTCAAGAAAAGACTGGATGAGGCACTTAGTACCATGGTCTGGTTGATTGGGTAGAGCTGGGCGATAGGTTGGATTGGATGATCTTGGAGTTCTCCTCCAACCTGGCTGATTCTACTCTATTCTATTCTATTCTATTCTATTCTATTCTATTCTACTCTATTCTATTCTATTCTATTCTATTCTATTCTATTCTATTCTATTCTATTCTATTCTATTCTGTTCTGTTCTGTTCTGTTCTGTTCTGTTCTAATATTTTGCTTGTAGCAAGAACTCCACCAGCTTCACCAACTGAAGTTGGCACAGCAGGACTTTTCCACTGTCAGTGAACACTTTCAGTGAGCACTTTTTGGAAAGTGCTGTGGTCCATTCAACAGTAGAAGAACCCTACACATTTAACAGAGAGGACTTTATGATACGCGTTTTGTGATTTCTTCAGGGTACTCGGTGTACAGGGGTTACCAAACTCTGTAGTCCAACCAAGGCAATGCTGCCACTGCTACATGCTCCCAGGTCCAGCCAGCAGCAAGGCTGAGTATATGGCAATAGCAGCCGGGACAGGGAGTCATCCAGATTCCCCTGCTTACCCGTGTGCCTCTGTGCTTCTCTGTGTGGCTGGAGACAACCCTTTCATCACACAAACTTGCACTCCCGTTCTGACCAGAGCATTGTTTTTCATCAGTCTACACAAAAACAATTGAACCAAACCCAGCACACCTCTGATTTCTTCCTGGGAGCACTAATAAATACCTTTAATAGTTACAAATTAAACCAAGGAAGAGAATTGACTTATCATTTTTCAATTTCATTTATTAATAAATGGCAGGGGATTGACCTAGTATTCAGATAAGGTAGCTTCAGTAGAAATTTCTCCTAGCAAAATAGACAAGAGTAGAAAATGGACTTAATAAAAATGTAAACATTTTGTAATTAAGATGAAAAATTCTCTCTTGCTTTCACACTCTCTCCCCTGGTGTTTCTTGCTCCATGGTTTGTCCAGGAGGAAGGTCTTCAATTCATTGACTTTTTAACCTTTCTTCAGTCTATTAGAAAAACAACTCCTCTATTTCCACTATTTTATCCCAGGGAGAATTTTATTCAATAAAAATTTCATTTTATTTCATTCCATAAAATAACACTATCTTGTTCTAATGCAGCAAAAATATGCTAGTTTTTCCCCACTGAAAACTCCTTTTGAGAAAACTTCACAATATCTTACTGCATATTTTTCCTTTACATGTCATTTTCATATTTTACTGAAGTGTTTATGAACTCCTACACCGTTTCTAAGTGGCTCTGTTTGTTTGTAACAACCAAATACAATCAAAGTAATGTACAGATTTAATGGTAGCTTTTATTCCAAATGCTTTTTAAAGCACACTGGAAATTTCACAATAGAAATACAAATTCAAATTGGATTAGAAAAACATGCTCTCGAATGCACAGCATTTTGCTAATATTCTGAAAGAGTCTTCATTGAATTCCCACAAATAGTGTCATTTATTTTGAACAGCTTTTTAAATAGTTATGGCTTGTCAAGAATCAAAAAAAGTACCTTTATTCAATTATAAAGGCTACACATTTTATTAAATATGCTTTCCTTGCTTTTCTAAGCCATCTATGAAAAATGACAGCTTTTGTAATTTGTGTATAAACTCTGTGTTTGCTGTAATCTGTGACACTTGTTTACATAACCACCTTACCCTACAAATGCATTGTGAATTGCTTGTGAGGTGTTTAAGCCTCTGTGTGCAAGGCTTTAAACATGTCATTGACACCTCATAACTTCTGTACAAAATTCTTAAGATTTGCTGCCACCAAGGAAATAGGAATTAAACACAGTATCATAAGGTGTATATCAAGAAGGAAAGAGAGACTAGAAGAGAACAAACAGGCTAAAGAGAGAGTACATAACCTGAAATACTTAGGCGATCATTAGTGCCCAAAAAGAACATCTTAGCTTCAGTGATCATTCAGTTCATAGAATCATAGAATCATAGAATGGTAAGGTTGGAAGGGACCTCAAGGATCATCTAGTTCCAACTCCCTGCTATAGGCAGGGACACCTCCCACTAGTACAGGTTACTCAAGACCTCGTCCAACCTGGCCTTGAACACCTCCAGGGAGGGAGCAGCCACAACCTTCCTGGGCAACCTGTTCCAGTGCCTCACCACCCTCACTGTTCATCTGGTGGTCTTGCAAGGGCTGTGATGTAAGATGTGCATACCATGAGGGCATAGAAAATTCATTTTCCTTGCATGATGAGAAGCTCTTCATGCATCACTGTTAGGCTGGCAAGCAATAATTCAGAGGCCCTGAAAAAAATAAAAAAACACACCCTGGTAAATGATCAACTCATCTCTTCGAAGATAAATAATCCAAAATACAGAAACACAGAGCAGAATCAGGGAAAAGAGCAAATTGAGCATGAATTTGTAGTATTGCAAGCTCAGAGGAGGGACTAGCACAGCTTAGATATCCAGATATAGGACATCACATCATGATCTTGATGAAGATCAATCTGCTGCAATATGCTGAGTGTGAAGCGATTCGCTAGCAGAAATGTGTCAACTGACATATTGGAAGGAATACTTATAAAGGTAAGGAAAAAATGCAAGTAATTTTATCCACCAATCCAAACTCATCTGCTCTCTCTGTGCTGATGACCTAGAGATCTCTCTCTGCTCCAGACTTGTCTCTTCCTTTACAGGCTAAAATCTGGGCCTGTCTCTCTGACATCTCCTCATGGGCGTTTAGCTGTCAGCTGAAGTTTAGCATGGTTAAAATAGCTCTGCGATTCCTCCTTCCCCATTTGGTTTCTCAGTCTCTGTATACAACTCCATTATTCTGCTTGTCACTCAGGCTTGCAGCATGGCTATCAACCCTGCTGGCAACATGGCTTCATAAAAACTAATGGAAGCAGGAGGAATATGCAGTGGGATGTCTCTTTTGACAACAGCCTGTTTAGCCTCGCAGTGAGTATTACAGTCTGTGTCCCACTGCTAACATCTGGGGGTTTTATCTCCCATGAAGCAGCAGAGCTAAAACTCCTCTCATACCACATCTAACTCCTGCACGCTCCTTGAAAAACACCTGACCTTGAACAACATAGTCTAACACAGCTGAGTTCTCTCCAGAATGCCGCTACAAACACAGTGTTCTGAAGATGCTTTGACCACATCTGTCTATCCTTTACACACTTCACAAGATCACTTCCTCTGTCATTTCCAAAATGATGGCTTCTTTCCACCTTCTCATGGTCTTGACTTTGCAACCCTCCTGCTAATCATGTAAGCCATTGATCAAAAATCCACCATTTAGCTAGCTTAAACTTAACTCTTTTCAAGATAAAGCAAAACACCTCTGTCTGCTTTTAACTAGAGTCTACCCCCAGCATCTAGACCAATCCCATTACTTTCCACCTTAAAGTGTTGATAGAAAATGTACCCAGGAGTACTTCTGCTGCCTGCTTTGCTCATCTGAAGTTCCAGCAGGTAAAAGAACTCCTTAACAATAACATATGTGTTTGGTGTTTAAATGTGTTAGTAAGACCTGTCAGCAATTTACTGCAGAGAGAAGCAACTCATGGTTAATGCAATGGTATCATGCAATGGCTGGGTGGTGAATGGCTGGAGAGCAGCCCTGAGGAAAAGGACTTTGGAGTCTGGGTTGATGAAAAGCTCAACATGAGCCTGCAATGTGCACATGCAGCCCAGACAGCCAACCGAGTCCTAGGCTTCATCAAGAGAAGCGTGGCCAGCAGGGCAAGGGAGGTGATTCTGCCCCTTTACTCTGCTCTCGTCAGACCCCACCTGGAGTACTGTGTGCAGTTCTGGAACCCTCAGCACAGGAAGGACATGGAAGTGTTGGAGCGGGTCCAGAGGAGGGCCACAAAGATGATCAGAGGGCTGGAGCAGCTCTCCTATGAGGACAGGCTGAGAGAGTTGGGGCTCTTCAGCCTGGAGAAGAGAAGGCTTCGAGGGGACCTGATAGTAGCCTTCCAGTATCTGAAGGGGGCCTACAGGAAGGCTGGGAAAGGATTATTTACAAGGTCTTGCAATGACAGGACAAGGGGCAATGGGTTTAAACTGGCAGAGGGGAGATTTAGACTGGATGTTAGGAGGAAGTTCTTTCCAGTGAGGGTGGTGAGGCACTGGAACAGGTTGCCCAGGGAGTTCGTGGATGCTCCCTCCCTGGAGGTGTTCAAGGCCAGATTGGATGAGGCCTTGAGTAACCTGTACTAGTGGGAGGTGTCCCTGCCTATGGCAGGTTGTTGGAACTAGATGATCCTTGAGGTCCCTTCCAACCTTACCATTCTATGATTCTATGATTCTATCATCTGCTGTCACACCTTTAATGTGTAATAAGGCAAAAGATTTGGACCCAGACTTAACTGTGCTAAACATCAGAACTCAGACTCAGCAAGTGAAAGGCACAACTATTTTTACTTTTATTCCCTTTGCCAATAACACCAGAGGTCTCCTGCTTCAATATCTGGTAGGCAAAAAGATCATCATCTTAACCCTGCCTTTGCATGGCAGATCTCATGTCTCCATTCAACATCCCTGAGAGTGATAAGAACTGCAAAAGCAACATGATTGGTAAGGAAAAACTTCAATGGTTTCAAAAATAAATGTACTAGGTACAATGAGAGTAATGAATAGAGCACATTTTACCAGCTACTTACTCATTTTTGCCACAAGTATAGGGAATATACGTTCACTCCATTAGGAAGTCCACTATTTCCTCCTATAGCAAATACAAGTGGTAAAATATCCAACAGTAATCACAAAGACAGGAAAAGATATTGAGACAGACACAATTTGGGAAAAAAAACCACAAACAAGAAAATAAAAGAAAGGAAGTAAAACTCATGAAGAATTATTTGTTAGGGAAAAACATGCATTAATGATACAATAGATCAGCAACAGAGTAATCTCTGGAGGGTATAGATGGAAATATCATTCAACATATTTGCATATAGGCAGGACAAAGCACATCAGAAGTCAAGAGCATTCTGGTCTGTATCAGGAACAGTGTGACAAGTAGGACCAGGGAAGTGATTGTGCCCCCTCTACTCAGAACTGGTGAGGTATTATGAGAAGTGACTGAGGAAACAGCTTGTTTAGTCTGGAAAAAATGAGGCTGAGGGGACACCTTGTTGTTCTCTACAACTCCCTGAAAGGAAGTTATCATGAGGTGGGGTCAGTCTATTCCCCCTAGTAACAAGTGATAGGATGAGAGGAAATGGTCTCAAGTTGTACCAGGGGAGATTCAGATTGGATATTAGAAGAAAATTCTTCACTGCAAGGGTTCTCAGACTTGGGAGCAGGCTCCCCAAGGAAGTAGTTGAATCTGTATCTCTGGAGGTCTTTAAAAGACGCCAAGATCTGGTGTCAAAGGACATGGTTTAGCAGAGACTTGGTAGAGTTACATAATGGTTGTATTCGGTGATCTAAAAGGTCATATTGAACCAACTCACAAACTATGCTAGGTATCAGGAATTGATCTTAAAAACTGAAAATCAGTGTTTCCAGAAACTCAACCTTTCTCACCTCAGCTAAAATAAAATTACATGGAAATACAAACATAATTTTACCTATGCCACTGCTGTTTCACTACGAGTTATGCTTGAAGTAGAGAAAGCCCATGGGAGTGGGAAGGAAACAATATTTTTCTTAATGTTCTTAATGAACAAGCTCTTTAGTTATTACCTCTAAACTACCACCAATACTACTGAGTGTCCTGCACCTAGTCTTCTGAGGCCACAAATCATGTCCATCTGAACAGTCTAATAGAGAACTTGGAGATTAGCAGTGTGTGCCAGAACTCCTTCTCACACACATACATAACAAAATCATTCGTGCAATGCTCACACACTGGAAAAAAAGGAGGTTATGCTTCTCTGTGCTTGTACACAGGCAAATAAAAGTACACTGTCACTATTGCAACCAACAGATTAAAGGACAAGAGTAATCTGGGCAGTTTTTCTCAAATAATTAGTCCTGGTTAAATATAAATGCACACTGGCTTTGGGCTGCAAGGTGCACTGGGGAAACACAAGTGCTTAGTGCTTTGCCAAGCAAGCAAGTCAATACAGACAGAGGCACCGAGGGCAGCAGGTGAGTGTGGCCGTTGGTGCAGCTTCCTCACCCTAACCCAGACAAGGGACCCCTCCTAGCCTGAGTGTCCCAAGGCATCTCTGTTCTCAAAGAGGCCACACTGTGCTACAAAGCCTCTGCAATTTCTTCTTTGGCTTCTACCCATATGGGTGGTATGTGTCAAGAGTGATACTCCTCAGGCTATTGCCTTTTTCTGTTTTCTCTTGTGCTTCACACAAGCAGGGTTAGCAGATTTCGGACAGCTTGCTGATAAGTTACAGCTAGAAAACAACCCAGAATCACTGTCTCAGTGCTATACTGCACCTTCCTAGCTTCAAACAGCTTTCATAACATGTAATAGGAACAACTACAGTCACTGAAAGTCTCTTCAAATTTCATGTGCAGCTTTTTCAAAAACTTGGTAGCTCTCATCCAAACTCTGTAGACTTACAGGCACACATGAACAGAGAGGTAGCTGTGGCCTTGAGTGCTGAAGTTATTTTTCACAGACTCTGTCTCAGGTTGTCTTTGTAATATCTATATTGTCTTAGAGAGACCAATAGATTCATTAGGAGAAATCCTTTTTCTCTCTTTCCTTCCTGTCATGCTCAACCTCCAGCCATTTCACTGCCCTACGAGGATAAGTAGCACAGCCAATCAGACACAAGAGCATTTTTCTTTTAAACCTTTGTGTTTCTCCTGATGCGTGCAGTTCTATGCCTGTCTGCTGCTGAAGGTTCAGGACATCACATGTACCATATGTGACTGGCTATGGTGGGGACAAGAGGATGTGGCCAGCAGCTGGCAGGGAAAGTGACATCTTAGACTGATGTGGTGTTTAATCCTGGGGTCAATGAAATGTATGGCACAATAGTTATTAAGTAGCTGAGCCATTCTACAGCAGCAAAAGTTGGCTGCAGCTCTGACAGACAGTAAACTGGTCCAGGAAACTGGCTGGAGGGTTTCTGGGAAAGGCAATCTATCACCAGCAGATTTCAGCATTTTCCAAATAAGCAGTTGTCTTTTACCAAGTTTTCCTACCACAAAGTGTCATCAACATAACAGGCAATGAGGCCCACTCCTGGCTGACTGGTTTCTACAGATTTGTGTAAGAGCACAGAATTAGTCATTCCTGTACTGCAGTGCAGAAGCCAGGGACATGGAGGGCCACTACTGGGAAGGGACACTGGGGAGATTGCAAGGCAAAATATGGCCTGTCTCAGCTCTGACTCTCCCTGTCCTGTGACTCTAGAGGAGTCTGGCTCAGCTACTGGCTTCCTAATTGCAAGAAAAGGCTAGACACAAGCACACATGAATGAGCATACGCACGTAGAAGAACAGGCATATGTGTATTTGCACTCACGCATAGGAATACACATAGTTGACTATGCACAATCATAGAATGGTTTGGGTTGCAAAAGACTTTTAAAGGTCAAGTGGCCCAAACTCCCATGCTGTGAACAGGGACATCTTTAACTAGATCAAGTTGCTGAGGACCCCAAACGGCTTGACCAGTGTTCCCAGGCATAGATCATCTCCCACCTCTCTAGCAACCTGTCTTGCCACCCTCGGTGTCAAAATTTTCTTCCTTATCTCTAATCTAAATCTCCCTCTTTTTTTTTTTTGTTTTGTTTTGTTTTGTTTTGGGTTTTTTGTTTTGTTTTGTTTTAAAACCACCATCCCTTGTTCTGTTACAAGAGGCTGCTAAAAACATTGTCACTCATCAATATACACATAGGTGTCACAGAGATGTGTGACGAAGCTGTGCAGAATTCAGCATATGACAGCTTTTCTGTCCAAGCCCCATACAACAGAAGGATTACATCGGGTTTTCTTTTTTGTTATTATTTATTTTTTCTTTACCTAGCTTTTGTAGGCAGAAGCAATCTTGGGGGAGGGGAAGGATGCCCAGAGGCTACTTCATAAAGCTGTGGTGTTGCTGCCATCTAGTGAGGTGCCCCTGTCCAGGGAAACGAACATGCCCCCAACACCCCTCTGACAGTGCTCCCCGGCTGTGGGAGAGACAGGTCCCGGGAGGATGCTTGCGAGCAAGAGCTGCCTTGGCGAGGGTACAGCTTGGCTACCTGCCCTGGAAAGAAATAAAATGGGTTAACCAGAAGCCTCTGCACGATTTTAGTCTGGGGCTGGATGGGACAAAAGCCCAAAGTCCCTCTTTTCCCTTTGCTTTTCCCAGGTAGCACGCGGAGAATTGTACTGAAACCGAAGGGGCAATGCCTTTAAACTGGAGAAGGGTAGATGCATGATTGGACATTAGGAAGAAGTTCTTCACTATGTGAGTGGTGGAACACAGGGACAGGTTGCCCAGGGAGATGGAGGATATTCCTGAAGACATTCAAGGAAAGGTCTGATAGGGCTCTGAGCAAGATCTAGTTGTGGATGTCCCTGCTTACCACAGAGGAGTTGGACTAGATGACCTCTAGAGATCCCTTCCAACTCAGTGCATTCTGTGATTCTTTGAAAGCAAATAGGCAGTTTTAAAGCTCAGTCATCTCCCACGGTATAAAGCAATAGCGTTTGTTTCCTGTGGAAAAAGCTGCAGTGCAGCCAGGTGACAGCCTGATGGAAGGTAGTTTATAAAGTGGTTCAGAGCGGCTTTAAAAGAACCTGCTAATGCCTGAATATTATCACTTCAAAGAGAATACTCAGTTTATTCATATGAATAGAAATGCAGAACATAGAATCTCTCTGGCTGGAAAAGACCTGGAAGATTATCAAGTACATCTGCCAACCCAACACCACCATGACCGTTAAACCAAATCCTAAAGCACCTTGTCTACGTGCTTTTTTAACACCTCCATGGACAGTGACTCCCATCACCTTCCTGGACAGGCCATTCCAATGCCTGACCATGCTTTTGGTAAAGAAATTCGGCCTAATATACATTTTGAACCTCCCTTGATACAAGTTGAGGCCATTTCCTTTCATCCTATCACTACTTAGGAGAAGAGGCTGATCTCCACCTCGCTACAATCTCCTTTCAGGTAGCTATAGAGAGCAGAAAATTATGAGTATGATAATAATTTGTGCACAGTATATGAGTCCTCGTGGGAGATCCCACCACATGAGCATGCAACCTGCAGTCTGACAAAGGGAGCAGTGAAATACAGCTTCTCTCCACTAAGCTCTTTATGGAAGAGACAAGACTTTCCTACCCATAGGACACCTATAGCCACTTTCTAGGGATTTCACAGAATCACAGAATTAACCAGGTTGGAAAAGACCTTTGAGATCATCCAGTCAAATCTATCACCCAAATTAACTTCTAATTAACTAAATCATGACACTAAGTGCCTCATCCAGTCTCCTTTTAAACACCTCCAGGGATGGTGATTCCACCACCTCCCCAGGTAGACCATTCTAATGCGAATCACTCTTTCTGTGAAGAACTTCTTCCTGACATCCAGCCTAAACCTGCCCTGGCACATTTTGAGGCTGTGTCCTCTTGTTCTGTCCCTGGTTGCCCAGGAGAAGAGACCAATCCCCACCTGGATTTCTACCTAAGGCCACACCACCTTAGGTAGAAATGAACAGCAGGACCTGAGACAATAAAATGCAAAGTGCACAGAGCTACCACCTTTTCCTGCAGAAAGCCATGCAATTCTTATGAATTCTTCCACCAGTGCTGGAAGAGTGTTCCAGGACAGAAGTACCAGTGTTGAAAGGGCTCCATGTCATGTCACACATGGAGGCTGTAATCTTGCAAAGCTATACCATTTACACCACCTACTTGTGGCCCATGTCTTCTTCCTTAAGCTGCCTCCTGCACTCACAGCATCCTTCAAGGGTAGATGGGACAGTATAGAAAGAAGTGCAGATATGCATGTGTGGGAAAGGGAAGGAATGAATAATAACACAGTGTGTTAACTTAGGAATGAGTTTAGTTTGAAAGTGATTGAGTTAAAGCTCCAGAGGAAAGTAAGAGGCTTGAGCATTTGAAGTGCCTGCTTAGGAGTTCTGTTTCAAACTGCACAAAGTAGTTCCTCCACAAAGACTCTAGGTCCTGCAATTCAGACATTTGGTGTATTTTCCTGAAGATGTTGCAAAGTCTTATGATATTATAAAATCCAGTTTGTTAAAATGTGTGAGAAGGGACAGAAAAAGGGAAGACTTAAGAGCTTAGTTGTTTTCTTAATTATGAGCCATGGCTCATCATTTTTGAGACTTTAAATGCCAACCTTTCCATGGCTTTCTAAAACCTGAATCAAAGTTAAATCATTCAACCGTCTTTGCTTCTGTTTTTGTTTTATGGATTCCACACTGAGTGACTTCATTGCTCATAGGTCTGTAATCATGCAGAAATGACTGGTGTAGAGAGGAATGTCTTTTGGTTTGCACTGGGATGATGGGTCTTCTAAGAAAATATTTTATTTTTTTCTTTTCTTTTTTTTTTTTTCTTTTTTCCCAAGCTCAAATAGATTCTGAGTCTGAGAATGTTTTTATGTTGCCAGTGCTGGGAATTTTTAGAATATATGGATTCTCTCTCACACCATGATCCTTCAAAAGTTTTTACCTTCGTGCCTTTAATCTAGTACACTTCAACTTGATGGCAAGATTAGACAACTACATATTATTTACAGGTCTTGGGACTGCATTTTGTAAGTTGAGGGTCTAAGGCAGTACTGCTACATTGTAGAAAAATATCTGTGAGTACCACATTTGGCCAACTACCTTTTAGCCAAAGAAAGTGTATGCAAATTGTAACATTTTCACTGACAGTTAACATCCTTTCCTTCTGGAAAAATACAATAAAAATCCACTGTCTGATGCTCAAGCTTCCCCTAAATCAACCAGTCCAGCAATAGTCTGTATCCCATCCAATATTAGTGAGAAATCACACCCCTCCTGAATAAGAAACTGTAGATGCTAAACACTTGAAGTAAACTATTTCCAAAGCTTTATCAGCCTAAACTCCATACACTGAGCACAAACAATAATCATCCAGAGCAGAGTAAAGAAACCTCTAAAACCTGGACTGAGTTGTCAGGGTTTTATAATAAGTAAAGAAAAGGGATGGCTTTCAGGGAAAAACAAGTTAAGGCAGCTCTTCTGCTAGATCCCTGGAATAGGTGACTTTAAATTACAGATGTGGTATGAACAAGACTTTATCCTTGAAATAATTATTATGGTTGCATCACCTTCCCCTGTAATGGGACTCCCAATAAGAAGAGAGTGAACTAGTGAGATGCTGTAGTGAGTGAAGAAGGAAAGTCTTTGGTAGAAGGTTGAGACTATCAGGCAGAAATAGCCAATTTCCATCAGAGCTGTGAAGAATCAGATCTGCCAGAGCAAAGAATCTGGTTAAGCCTTAGTGAGAAAAGAAAACTAGATGTCCATTTAGCTTTCCAGGGACCTTCATGGTTCCTTCACTGGTTTTCTTCCCTTCTCTCCCTTTCCCACTAAGCAATACTCACACTGAACCACAAGCTATTCCACACATACTTTATCACCTATAAAGAAGATGCACCCAACAAAATTACTGCACAGGAGAGGAAGAGAATTTACTTCACCACTATGAAGAATTTGTACCTGAAGCCTAAGTGCAAAGAGATTAACTCTGAGGCCTGTCAAGATACTAGTGCTGTTTGCTGAGCCACACCAAGCAATAGAACTCTTGTTAATCTTTGCCACAGGAGGAACCTACTATAATTTATAATATTACAAGTAATTCTCACATGCATTTCAAAAGGAAGAAAGCCAAAAACAGTAAGGGAAAAGAAAGAAAGGTGGGCAACAAAAAGAATAAACCAGAGGAAAGCAACATGCAGCTAAGAGCCATCTTATCCTGATATATCTGTCCTCCCCTCTAGACACCCCTGTGGAGCTATTGTAGTAAGGTTGGCTATTTATTATATTATAAGCTCTGTCACTTGATTTATTGAGCCTTGGTTGCCTCGAGGAGTGAGAAAATCTCTCTCCCTTCTCAGCTCAGAACAGAAGAAAGTTTTATTACCATCTCTGTGGCACAGCCTGGCCCCTTCTTAGAGATGCTATTTCTGGCGCAGACTGATTGAAAAGTGCTGCCGGCCCCCACATGGCTGCTGGGTTGACACTTTTTGACATTTCTAAACAACTTGTGCTCTTCCTGCCAACTCCCTGTTGCTTTCTAAACCTTTTTAATCCTGAAGAATGCAAACTAATCTACTGAGAGAAGAGAAAGAAGTTGGTCCTGGGAAGCAGAGCTGAAAATGTCAGAGTGGTAGAAATGATAAATGATAAATAAATCCACTGGGGAAAGAGAGTCAATATGGGAAGGGGGCTGGTAAGAGATTTTTCTAGTGCTGAGGCTTGTTAATGTTATCTACTATAGAGAAACATACAGTATATTATTAGGCAGAACTGTGGAGTATCTACTTAAAGAATGGTTTTGGGGAAAGCACAAAGTGTGTTTAATCAAGTGAGGTAAAGCAGTGGTCCCTGGGGGAGATTTAAACTCCTTAGACCTAAGTATGGCTAAGAACAGTTTACAATTCAAGAGTTTCCAACAGCCTTTATTATTATTATTGTTTTGTCAAAAGGGATCTTTTGAATGGAAAGGTCAAAGAATCAACCGTGTGCTAACATGATTGTTTTATTTTCCAGGAGTATTCACAGAATGTCACTTCCCATCTTTCCCTCTTCTGGCTTTCCACCCTGTACTATTACACTTCAGTAGGGCCTCTGCATTCCAGAAGGAAAGAGACCATAACATGATAAAACTACGGACTCTGGAGTTTGAACAGTATCTGTCTCTTTATTTTCTTTCCATCCACAACACTGCATTTGAAAGAAATGTCCTCTGTCACTTCCTTGCAGTCAGAGCTCTTTGCAGAAACAAGGCTATTTTCAGCCATGTAACCAGGCATCTAAAGACAGGGCTTTCTGTCTAGGTTACAGGTACCAAAATGCAAACATGATTTACCCTCAAGCACCCAGCACTGCTAGCAAGAAGTCTAGTCTGAAAAAAATCTAGCTGTAATACAGTGGGGGCAACAGTCTGAGCATTTCTAAGTCATATCTTCCCGAGTGGTCTACTGGTCTTAATCCATTGGTCTAATGTGCCAAAGACAGCGTTTTACATTGACTGTATCTGGCTCGAACTGACTGCTCAGCATTTTTCCACTTCGAGCATGCCTAACCCCCACCCCAGCATGGTTTCAATCCCAGCACAGCCCATCTGCCCACCTCAGTTTATGTCTCTTGCTGCCATTCCACAGATCTCAACAAAACACACACCTCATCTCCAAATCCTTCTTTTTACAGTCAAGACTAAAATCAGGAGGTGAGTTTTTAGTAACTTCACTCAAGGGATTTATAAGAAGGTGTGCAACATTCAAAAAACCTGTTTCCAATTTGAATGCAATTGTGGCAATGTCGACTCCCTAAATACTTCATGAGTTTTGTTGTTGTTTCAAAATGCCAGAGACAATTGACTGGTACAAGCCAGAAGTTCAGGAATACAAGCCAAAATTAGGCCTCTCAGTTCTGACCATAAGGCAGAGTACCAAGAGATCAGGTGGTTTGGCACTTTTTTTTTTTTTTTTTTTATTATTCTACTGTATAGTAGAAGAATGGTTTAAACATTGATATTTTAACATAATCATCTGCAAAAATAAGTTAGGAAGTGCATCACCAATTAAAAACAACCTGTTTCTTTCTCAAGGACAGGGACTTGCAAGAAAGGGTACAGAAATGGGCTACAAAGATGATTAGGGGACTAGAATACCACTCTTTTGGGAGCAGGCTAAGAGAATTGGGTCTTTTCAATCTGGCAAAAAGAAGACTGAGGTAGAATCTCATAAATGCTTATAAATACTAAAAGGACTGGTGTTTAGAGGATGGGACAGGTCTTTTTCACTAGTGTCCCACATGACAAGGGGTAACGGGCACAAAGAACATAAGAAGATCTAAACATGAGGAACTTCTTTAATTTGCATCAAGAGCAGCGTGGCCAGCAGGGCAAGGGAGGGGATTCTGCCCCTTTGCTCTCGTCAGACCCCACCTGGAGTACTGTGTGCAGTTCTGGAGCCCTCAGCACAGGAAGGACATGGAAGTATTGGAGCGGGTCCAGAGGAGGCCACGAAGATGCTCAGAGGGCTGCAGTAGCTCTGCTATGAGGACAGGCTGAGAGAGTTGGGGCTCTTCAGCCTGGAGAAGAGAAGGCTTTGAGGGGATCTGATAGTAGCCTTCCAGTATCTGAAGGGGGCCTACAGGAAGGTTGGGGAGGGATTATTTACAAGGTCCTGCAATGACAGGACAAGGGGCAATGGGTTTAAACTGGCAGAGGGGAGATTTAGACTGGATGTTAGGAGGAAGTTCTTTGCAGTGAGGGCGGTGAGGCACTGGCACAGGTTGCCCAGGGAGGTTGTGGCTGCTCCCTCCCTGGAGGGGTTCAAGGCCAGATTGGACGAGGCCTTGAGTAACCTGTGCTAGTGGGAGGTGTCTCTGCCTATGGCAGGGTGTTGGAGCTAGATGATCCTTGAGGTCCCTTTCAACCTTACCATTCTATGATTCTATGGTTCTAATTTAAGGGGGGGTGGAGCACTGGGACAGTCTGTCCAGAGGCATGGTGGAGTTTCTATCTCTGGAGACTTTCAAAATCTACCTGGGCATGTTCCTCTGTGAACATGTGTTCACCTTATCCAGGTGAAGCTGCCTAGGCAGGAGGATTGGATTTGATGGCCTCCAGAGATCACTTCTGACCCCTACCATCACCTGATACTGTGTGGTTCTGTAATGTCATCTATCCTGATTTAGGTGCAGTAGTTGGGAGTCCTGGTGGACAACAGGTTCACCATGAGCCAGCAATGCGCCCTTATGGCCAAGAAGGCTAACAGTATTTGAGGGATACATTAAGAGTGTGAGTAGCAGGTCAAAGTTCTTCTCCCCCATCTACTGTGCCCTGGAGAGGCTACACCTGGAGTATTGTGTCCAGTCCAATTGAAAAGAGACAGGGAACTACTGCAGAGAGTCTAGCAGAGGGCCACAAAGATGAGAATTAGGGAACTAGAGGATCTCTTTTATGAGGAGAGGCTGAGAGAGATGGGGCTGTTTAGCCTGGAAAGAGAAGACCGAGCAGGAATCATATTAGTGTGTACATATATCTAAAGGGTGGAGGTCATGAGGATGGAGCTGGGCTCTTTTCAGTAGTGGCCAGTGATAGAACAAGGGACAACATGTACAAACTAGGATACAGGTTTCACTTGAATTTATGGAGAAACTTCTTTCATTTGAGGGTGACGGAGCATTGGAACAGGCTGCACAGAGAGGTTGTGAATTCTCCTTCTCTGGAGACTTCCAAAACTTGCCTGGGCATTGCGTTTCTGTACGACCTGATCCGTGTGTTACGGAATGTCTTGAGACAACTTCTTCCAGGGGAGCTTACCAAAGGAATCCATAAGTGAGGGACAGGGTGGGGGAAAAAAGAAAAAGGTAAAATGACCCAATGATAACCTTTTAAAAGGGCATCCTGGCAGTGAGCAATAGTTTGTCTTTTGAAAATCCCTGTGTTCCACAGACAAAATCCCTCTGTTTCTTCTTCCCAGACAGAGTGCTCAGAAATGTAAAAGATTGCTTTCCTTATATGCAGTACAGGGAAAAGACTGCTTTTAATTCTTCCCAAATTCAGTGGTGAAACTCCCCTCAGCTTCTCGAAAGTATTTCTGATTTGTAGATTTTTTTTTTTCCACAAACCTTTCTTTCTGAAATGTAGGTTTGAAAATAACTATGGAAATACTCTATGTCAGAGTAAAGGCCACAATTGCTTATATACTATGCAACACACAGTAATTTGTTATTACATAATAGTGAGTTACTCTTCATTATTTCGTGCCCCCTGCTTCTAAAGGTCACAGGCTATGACATTTGCAGAAAAAAAAAAGACTTCCATTAAAACATTTGTACTATTTCCATGCTGGGCTCATTTTGGCTCTGAATTTAGAAATTTGAAATTCTTGTATCTCTGCCCATATAGCCTATAAGGTTTGAAACAGATTCTGGAATCCTTGATAATTTCTTATGCTACATGTATAGCAGAATTGCAGAACAGATTTTCTCAGCTCGTTTGTCTTCTTTTGTCTAGACTAATACACTTAAAGTCACAACTACAACAGTCCCTTTCCCAGCTTTAGATACTGGCAGATTAGGTGGCCTAGAAAATCCATCTCACTCCACATCACTGCAACATGAGAAATTTAGACTCCAAGAGGTAGTCTGATGCATATTCATAGTACAATTTATGCCTCATGAGGGTTAGAATATTGAATATTCTTTACCTGTGAACTTCTTTAATTTATCCTTTACTCACCAAGCTTTATAAGCGCTTTCTCTCTTATTAACAGTTGTTAATTACCCTTGAAGCAAACATTCCTTTGACTTCACTTTTATTTCCATTGTATTCATCCCTTGTACAACAGCAGCCTCTTATTTTGTCATGCTTGGTACACATGTATTGGAAAATGTGTTTATCTACTGAGTCACACAGACTATCACAATTTATAACTGTGTGTTTAATTCTTTGGAACCAAACTGAGCACTAAGTGCCTTGAGGTCTTTGGTGAGAAATTAGATTTGTGCTAAACAGCTTAATGTTCCAGGGAGTGCAAAATAAACTAGATGTGGCAATTTTATGAGTTTCAGGACTTCAAAATTACTATATTTTTTACCACAATCACCAAGCTTGGATGTCGTTAGACTGGATGTTAGGAGGAAGTTCTTTCCAGTGAGGGTGGTGAGGCACTGGCACAGGTTGCCCAGGGAGGTCGTGGATGCTCCCCTCCTGGAGGTATTCAAGGCCAAGTTGGATGAGGCCTTGAGTAACCTGTACTAGTGGGAGGTGTCCCTGCCTATGGCAGGGGGTTGGAGATAGATGATCCTTGAAGTCCCTTTCAACCTCACCATTCTATGATTCCATGATCCTATGATTATCAGAGATGATATTTTTCTACAGATCACTGCCCCAAAATGGATTTAAATAAATAAATGAGGAATTACAAAACATCCCTAATTTAAAACACTTTACACTTAAAATATGGACTGAAAGAAAGAAACCCTATTTGGGAGCAGTTTTATCTCAACCTTACTTTATAGATAAAATTGTATCAGTAAAAAGGCTGTGCTTTCAGATGGGCAAGCTAAAAGTAAAGACTAAATGGATAACATGGAAAAGCACCTATCCTACCTGACCTATCCTGCCTGATCCTATTCTCTATCCTATTCCTTTTCCAAACTGCAGCAAAAGTGCAGACCTCTTAAGTCTATCTTCTTCTGACACTATCCAGGTCACATCAGAAAAGGTGAAAGAGACAAAGAAAAGAAGGTAAAATTATTTATGCTCAGTCATTTAAACTGGCATTCCAGCTGACACTACAGCCACTCTTGTGTGCACAAGAGTAACTTCTTTAAATTCCCAGACATTTTTATGATAGAATAGCATTAATATAACAGGATAATATTAATACAACATTGTAACATCAATATAACAAGATAATGCAACAAAATTCGTTATTTCAGCAAGACTCAATGTTAACAAATCTTTTTATCGCATCATGAAGTAGCATCTCCATTACAAAGTCTCATAAAATACATTTATCATGAAAAAACAAACAAGTATGTACAACAGAAAGTCAATGGAAGTTGTTAATTAAATGATAAAACTTCTTAGACCACTAACTATGGATCTAAAAAGATCATCACATAGCGCTTCCAAGGCAAATCTTTGCAAGCAAGATCTGTATAGTGATATTTTGTGTCAAACTCACTGTGATTCTTTTACCCTTCTCCAAATTTATAATTTTCTTGTTCTTAGCAATGCTGTGGAAAATAAACCACGGAGGAATCTGGGTTTGCAAAGTAGCTCAGCATGACTGCTGAGTTATGAAAATGTAAGAACCTATCTTTGTGCTGAAAGCAGCAGAGTTTGAATATTTCTGCACTGCTTTAGTTCAATGAACAGACAAGTCAAACTTGGCCCATCTGTCCAGTTGCTGTTGCCAGATATTGGCCTGCATGGGCCTAAAAAAAACAAAAACAAAAACAAAAACAAAAAACAAAACACAGAAAGGAAAAAGGGTAAAAAGAAAAAAAACTCCAAAATGTGTTAAAATTTAACTTCTCTCTCTCTTTTTTTTTTAATTATCCCAAAAGCTGCATATTTGTGTCTTTTAATTTTTTTAAACATTGAGTAAAGTAAACATCTCTGAGAAGGTTTCACAAAGTCCTCATTGGACTTTCTATGTTTTAGAGTGCTTGCCAATGAACATGTTTTCAAATAACTGGAGCTTTTAATAGGATTAGCTGTAACTGGGATTCATGTCATAAAGCAGAATTAAGCTTGAGCCTGTAATGACAGGGAATGAGGAATTACTGGAACAGAAAGCCCAAAGTAAGAACAAGCAGAGTTATCTAATGTATCATATTCAAATAATTAGATATAGAGATCCACATAAACTGGAGAATCTAAAGAACAAGAGGGGAAAAGTGTCCTAATATGGTTTAAAAAATATACTATAAAAATTTAAGTCTTCATAAACCTGGACTTCTAACTCAGAGCCTTTCTTAGGAAGAGATTTGAAGAACCAGATGCTGTCCTCATACAGGGTGACTGATTATGGAAACTAATATACTAAATCTTTAACAAGAGGAGTTGGCAAATAATTACCTCCATTAGCATTTCTATACTTAGATCATTGTAAGTTGTTGTTAAATGATTCCCTTTCCTGTGAGATTCATATCTACCAGGGCAATGGTTTTCATAAAGGCAATTCTAAATTTTGGGCAAGGTAGATGCAATCTACTGAAAAGCAGAAAGATTTAATGAAACCAAGAACAGTAGTTCCACTGTCTATCCGGATAGAAATCTTCAACTCATGCAAGTTGTTGAGCAGCCAGGAATTAAAACAGATTAAATGGATTTAGTTCTGCAGTGTATCATGGACCCAATTTCTTCCTTGCAATCGGTAACTCTCTGAAGGTTTTCATTAACTCCTCCTTAGTGCTGATAGAACAGAAGAATAAAACTTGTCCAGCCAATGATAAAAACAGTTGGGCTGTATTTCTGGTTGTTTATTACTTTTACTTTTGTTGTTGTAGTAATAGTTATTATTATAATAAGTATATGGTTATGACACCAAGCTGGGGGCTGATGTTGCTGGGTTGGAGGGCAGAAGGGCTCTGCAGCAGGACCTCGACTACCTGGACAGATGGGCAGAGTCCAAGGGGATGGCATTCAATAAATCCAAGTGCTGGGCGCTGCGCTTTGGCCACAGCAACCCCAGGCAGAGCTATAGGCTGGGGTGGGAGTGGCTGG